>JAPMOB010129635.1:0-22422 GCA_029875015.1 Lepomis gibbosus | reverse complement strand
CACACATGCACAGAGGGAGGGAGACAGAGAGAGAGGGCGTCTGTCATGTTAAATGCCAAAGTCGTTTGTCATGTCTCCCTTCACTAGGCTTCAGACTGTGGCTGGAGACACATACTTTAACATAAAAACCAATATTCACTGTGTGTGCGTGTGTGTGTGTGTGTGTGAGAGAGAGAGATAGAAAGAGAGAGAACAAGGTAGACTTACTTTAACACCTAACTAATAATCTCTGAAATATAGAATTGAAAGGGGGAAAAAAGTACTAATAGAGAGAGTGAGAGCAAGAAAACGAGAGGAAGGAGGCAAGAAAAAAAACCTACTCTTCCTGTTTAAATTGCAGCCTCTGTGAATGTAAAATTCTCTATATCCATCACAAGTCATTAGCATATGAACACCTACTACTGTTTTGAGCAACCAAGTAATGTAACATTTTATAAAAAACAGATTTAAAGTATATGGAACATAACTCCTAGATGTAAATTTCAAATTGAACCATTTTAATCTCACTATAAACACTGAATCCAGCCAGACCTGGATGATGATTTTGTGATGTGATAAGATATTGCTTAGTGGGGAATATATCGGTCCTTTTCTATCAGGAGGTCAAAGTGCAAGGTCTGCTACAGAGTAGCACCATGGAAGTCCATAGGGCTGCAATATCTTACTCCAGGGCAACTGAGCAGGCCAGATGCTAGTCAGCCAAAACATGGGCCATACATTCTTCCCATCTGGCTAAAGGACATAGTCTAACCACATGCCTTCACTGCAACCCTGGGTCTCTTGTGTGGGTCAGACACACAGGGGGACTGACCTTTATTAAGGGTTAAGTTAGCATGACAGCACAGATCCTTGTAAGCAGGCAGGATATAACCTGGCAAATACAGTTAGGATATGGCTCCCTTAGGATATTGGTCCCTGACAGTTAACCTTATTATCCAACTCATAATAGATATATCTTACTGCTGATACCCCTTGATTGGCTCTTTAAGATTGTACTGTGTGTAATACTTTATAATGACCAGTTCAATATAGCGCCCATCAAGTCTAACATTTACCTGAATTTGACGATGCTAAGAGAGGCTAAACCTCCCCAAAGGGAGACTGCCAATGACTTTAAAAGTCTCTGACGTTGTGCCCTGAAGCAGTGAATGGTTAAAAAGAATGACCTCTGTCACTGGGAAACAGAGCTATCAGTCCACAGTCAGCAGGGATCTTTGAAGGAAAAGTTATGTGGGCAGGGTGAGATATTTTCACCGAACAAATGTTTCAGGTGTGCATTGTTAAATCTGCATTGAATTTAAAACACAGCCCCTGGTATTCACATCACAAACTGTTCAGCGAGCAACTTTTTGACAAAACCATGACAAAGTGCATCATCCTACTCCATGGTTGTTGCTAACTAGTGATTCTGTGCAAGTTGATTGTTTGTTGTTTTGAACATCCCACAACGGAGGGCACTGTTACTCCAGTGTGGTCCCCTTATACAAGCTGCATAAACTCAGTTTATGCTACCCTGTGCTAAAGGCAAACAGTAGCAACAACTATTTGTGATATTTATTGTTCACAGTTCATAACATGATCTCTGACAGATCCACCTCTAACCATTAATGATATTAAATTTACCCACAAGTCGTGTTTGTTTAGACACTAATATTGTTGGAAAATATACTGTGTTTTGTGTTTACTATGTATTCTGTGTCATTGTTATGCAGTTTATCTCTGCCCTACTTTGGCGAAACAGAAAGACATATATCTTAAAACCTCCCATAAATCCCAAGATGATCACACTGAGGTTGCTTGAAGGACAAGATACATGTAACATTGGAATCATATATTTGTGACAACAATGCTGTGGCTTTGTTTGAGCTATATCCCAGAATCACTCAAAAGAGAAAACAGAAAAGAAAAAACACAATACTATGCAACTGTAAACAATGAAAATATACATTTAAAGTTTGAAATAGGGTGTTTTGGTGGCTTAGGTGAAAAGCATAGAAAAGCATAGAAAAGAATATAGACTACTCTATTTTTAAACCTACTCCCAAAAACCTGTTTACCCTTAGGGACAAAAATCCAATATTGAAATTCCAAAAATATAAATGCCCCAGAGGCAAGAGAGAAAAGCTAGTCTAAAGCTAACAGACTGTGAGTAGAATAAGCTTCACTGTTGTCTAGAAGTGGTCTGAGGCTCATTAATTTAATACGCTTTATTTTCTACCTTCTTTGCCACACAACCGGGACATAATATTGATATTGTATAAACATATCCAATCAACAAGTGTAGGGATTATCTAGGTATCTGACACATCTGGCCCTTTTACACTGAGTGCAAGTTCATGTGTGACCAATTACATTTTAGTTAAAGAGGACTGTGTCCTTATGTAGTTAAGTTTGTTTCATCCTGTTGAACTAAAATAGAATGATATAAAGGCTAGCTGAACACCGCTCAAATTTGACCTTTACATCCAGACCACCCAATAGCTAATGTGGAAACTCGTGAATAAGATTGAGAGAGAGGCAATCTGTCAGGAAGCATCAAGCCAGCTGAGTTATTAAAAGGTTCACCTCTGTCAAAACATTTAAATACAGGTAAATGTGGGTTTTGGCACATTGTAGAGAGAATAAAGTGAATGTATGTTGGAATTTTGGGTGGTGATGGAGTAGTGGATAAGACACATGCCTTTGGTGTGAGAGACCCGGATTCCAATCCACTGTGAGCCGCCAATGTGTCCCTGAGAGGCATGCGACCTCTGACACATATAGGAATTGTAAGTCGCTTTGGATAAAAGCGTCAGCTAAATGAATAAATATAAATGTAATGTAATGATCACAACAGTGAATCAATAGAGAGAGAGAGAGATAATCACTTTATTAGAAACAATAAAACAAAACTAAATAAAAATAAACTACAAAAAACAGCCATCAAATCCAAATGTCCTTCTGTCCACTCTTACAACACTTTAAATGAGGGAGAGAGAGAGAGAGAGAAAGAGAGAGAGAGAGTCCATGTGGCACCTTGATTAATGGACAGATGGCAAGGCCATTGAGCCAACTCTCTCTCTGTCTGTGAACTCCAGGGGAGTTCAGTTGATCTGCCTGAATATACTGACTCAACGAAAGGATGCAACATGTCAACCCAATACACACACTCAGACACACACATGCACATATGTTGACTTCAAACAGGAAAGAAAGAAAACTGGATAGAAACTCAAGTGTAAGGCCACTGTACAACAACTACACTAAATGACTGTCTGTCTCTGTACGTGTGTGTGTATGTGTGTAGCCATTAGAGCTCTAACCAGAGCGAGGGCCATTGGAACACTGTGTGCCAGCTTAATGATGTCATCAATCATTCTCTGCGTCCATTGGTCAGTCTATCAGCTCCTGTAGGCAGCCTGTTAAAACAGACAGTAGGATTTGCTGCAGAAGCTTTTGATCTCTAACCTGACTCAAAATTGTGATCTAAGGCTCAGTATGAACACAAGAACTTTTAAAAAAAAGTTTTCACCAGGAAATTCTGATTCAGTTCATATATATTTGACCTTTAGGGTTTCTGACATTTTATTCATCCAAAGTCAAATTTGCTAGACTTGTTGGTACCATAATAAACTGTCAAACACGCTCTAGACAAGGGGCACCTGTAATTAAAAATGAATGTGATAGCCAGGCAAGTAATATTTGTATCCTTGTTATCAACACGAAAATAGAAGATACCCTCTAACCCTTTCCGTCAAAATTATGATTTGAGGTTTTCATTTCAGCTTACCTGTCTAGTTGGTTACACATCATCCTTGTCAAAGCAACTTTAATGAGAAATTTCCTTTTATGGAAATGTTACTTTAATAATTCAAGAAGCTCCTTTGATGAAGAAATTATGAAAGAAGAACCATTTTTAAAAATTACCTTACACTTAGCTTGTAGGCATTTTATGATGGACTGGTAGATTATATACAATTTCCCCAAGGCACACCAATGATTGATTGCTGAGTTCATAAGCTCAGAAAATACCACAGTCTATTTATTGATAGTTGAAATGTCTTCCCACAGAATATAGTTTTGGCATAAGCCAACAGTAATGTGTTGGTAAAATTGTGCAATAATGATTACATTTGGAAAATATAAAAAAGTTGATAGCCCGTCACTGAGATCAAAGATGTATTAGTACCAAGAGGACATTGCTGGTCCAGCAGCACGCCCTTTCCAAATCATCCAATGAATTGTGTACTTAAGAAAACTCATCCATATGATTCAGTTTTATTTTCTATTTGATTTACCTCTTCCCCAGTTCTCTTTATGCTCTTTGGTCAGGGTGCAGGGTCAGGCAGATAATCTGGAACAGGTAGGGGTTAAGTGTCCTTGGTATGCTTCAGGAGGTACTGTGTATGGATGATTGAACCTAAGCCCTACACTGGGGGGACGATTCACTAACCGCAAAGGCCATCCTGCTGAGAAAGCAGCAGAGTTATAGACCTTGAGTGTAAGGCAAAGATCATACCAAAAGAGTTTCTGCTATGCTAGAATGGAAAACCAAGTCAAAACATTGTGAAGCTGTACATTGTTAAAATTCAAACTCAAAAAGACCTTACGAGTGCATATGGGATGCGTCAGTTATGCTAAGGAGTCATAAAACAACACTAGGAGAACTGTGAGCAAGGGTATTGGAGCAACAGAATAGGTGTTGGCAATGTGATCCTTGCCTGAAACATAATTTAATTTTGGTCCGCATCCCAGCAGTTTATGTGAGTATGCACGTGTGTAAGAATGAGAGAGGAAAGTGAAAATCCTGGGGGAATCCAGTTGATCTGAATATATAAGCTCAAAAGAGGATGTGTTGTTACACACACACGCGCATACACACATACTCAATGTGGTTCCTGTCTAAAATATTCAGTTAATCTCACTTGTGATTCCAACAATATGCTTTTAGTACCAGACAGACCTCATCAAATTTTTTAATTTGATCTAGAATTCATTATCGCTTCAATGATAGTGTGGCCCTTTTGGCTTCAAGCCCTCTATACAGTGTGCCAGTATAAATAATGATGAGAGGGAGAGAGAGAGATCCAGGAAGAGACATAGAGACAGAGACTGTCAGAGAGTGAGAAAACCATTATAAAAAATAGCCCTTAGTCTTGCATTCAAAATCTTACTTAAATCTTACACAGGGTGACCAGATGAGAATAGGTAAGATTGGGGACGGGGGAGTTAGGGGTGGGCCTGGACTCCAGTGCATTACATTCAGTGTCAATAAACACAATGTATTATATGTAACAGTGTGTAAATCTTGATCTGTTACATACAATTTATATAATTTTAGTAATTTCATCAGTGTGGTGCTTATCACATCTGTTTGTGCATGTGAGTGTCAGATAACTCCTTCTCTGTAGCTACCTGCAGCCTTCTCTGTGGCTACCTGCTGAGTAATTCACAATTATCAGTATGTAATGTTTTATTATTTATTTATTATTGTATTATTAGAACTAATCAAAACAGGATTCAAGACAATGTACTCGTAATTTTGGACTATCTCAGATTTTGTCACGGTATCTGGTAACCCTAGCTGCACAATATATTTATTACTAACAATGAATCAAATGTCTATGTGTAATGTAAAAAAGTGTCACTGTTAGTGAACCACAGAAAATTAGTACCCATCTTTTTGCCTCTTTCAACTCATAATTTTGGTTTTCCAGCTCGCTTTCATCAACCTGTTTTCTAACCGCAGCCAGCTGATTTTTTTAGTGCCACCATTTTTGGTGACCTGTCCCCTTCCGAAACTGTCCCTGGAAATGTCCCTGTATTTTACGTGACTAGAAAGACTAGGGCAGCAGAGCCTACCATCTGGGCTGACCTCACGTTGTGCTTGTTAATAATCTGTTCACCTTAGCGTAAGTACAATAGAGCAAAGTTTAAATAATATATAGTTTAATCTGTAAAAACATTAAATCATATAAACTGATATTTTGTATACATGTCTTTACAAGTAGATAAAGTGGTGTGAAAAGTACAAAACTTGAACTTGAACTTGCAAAGTACTAGGGTAGAATTATCAAGAAGCATAATGAAAATGAAACATACAGAAGACACGAACATAAAGGGGAAGGAAAAAAATAGAGAGTAGGAGAGATCGGCAGATGATAGAGTGTAATGTAAATCATGCACTACATACAATGGCTGATAGAGGGACCAAGACAGTGTGAATAAAAGGTGCAGAGAGACAGACAGACAGATGCAGGCAGAGAGATGGATGGAGTTTAATATAAATTATGGGATGTTAGCTCCTCTGGTAATTCTGCTGATAACTCTCTCCGCGCTATCGCTATAGCAACACTGTGCCCATTCTGCTGTTGGCACAGTGATGGGCTGGCCATTCGTTCAGGCCGCGCTGATTGTGCTGTCAGCGCACACGCACACACTCTTTGAGACATGCAGATAAATCATTTCTCACGTGCAACTCAAACACACACACACACGCTCACACTTCATCTCTATGTATCTATTAGTTTATAAACTTCAGTGAGCTGAACACAAGAGAAGGTCAACTGAAGATGCATTGAGAATTAGAAAAACAAGCATCAACTGGGTTCAGACAGGGGGAACTCAGGCGGAGATCCAGAAGACAGAGAGACAGGGAAACTCAGAGACAGACAAAGAGACAAGGGAGATATAGGGTTGTCTCTAAGGGGTCTTGTACTTGTTCTGACACTCTTACACCATCTCACGGACACACCCCATTGCACACACAAAAAAACACACACAAACACAGTTTAGGATGATTCTTTTACTTGTTCCCTTCCTGCATTATCACAAGAGCACCCAGGTGTGTGTGTGTGTGTGTGTGTGTGTGTGTGTGTGTGTGTGTGTGTTTTTTGCAAATTGTGTGTGCATGGTGGGGATGTTTGAATTATGTTTGGCTGCATGTCCTTGTAAGTGTTTTCATGCATTTTCACACGCAAGTCTGCTGTGACGCCGCTAATAGCGTGTTCATGCAAGTATATTATTTTGCAGTGTTGAGTGTATTTTTTCTTCACTGTAACGTACGCATCAACGAATGGAATGTGCGACTGCATGTGCGCCTGTTTGTAAAATGTGACCATATCAGTATTCATGCTTATGTGCTTTTGTGTGTGTGGCTGTTAACTGTACGTGTTCCTGCGGCCTACCACTGAACAAACTAATTAAGGAACAAACACTGCTTCAAACCAAGCAGAAAATTACCTCCCAACTCTAACAGGGCGACCCAAGGACAGACAAGCAGGTTCTCTATCACATCCAGTCAGAGCACACAGCCTAAAAAAGGATTCGCTGGTTTATCGAACAACTAGCATGTGTCATTTTCAACACCCCACTGAATGTAGCTTCACACTTAGTGTTTTGTGAGTTTGTATGACTTTCCAGCACGAGTGTTACATATTGACTGTAATATGCTTCTATGGATTCACATAGAGCATCTCCACTCAAATCACATAGTTGCACACTTACACCACCTGTCAGTCATACCACTGTACCTGTTACATTATCCCGTCATACCTAATGGAAGATGTGTGTTGTCCAAAGCAGCACTGTAAATGTTTTACTCTTTTTAAGATGGAACATAATTTTTACCCAGCTAGTAGTTTGAAGTTGTGATCTTTCAATGGATATTGAGAGTAAAGTGCTGGTGAGTGTCTGTATCAGTCAATTCTACCTAATCCTGTGGTATTTCACAGCCTATAGCTTCCAATTAAGTACTGCCATCCAGGGAGATGTCGCTGACAGTATCAATAACATCTTTCTGACCTTCCGTTCCTCTTTCTGTTCTTGCCTGCGCTCCTTCTTTTCTCTTTATGTCACAGCACTATTAGCCTTGTATTAGTGTCACTTTTAATTGTTTTAACTTCTCTGCTACTGTGATCCACAAGATTTTTTTTCTGAGAATCTCTGGTTGAGTATTACCAAAACGGTTTAATTATAAAGATAATTGTCTCTCAACAATTGCTACTAATAACAATTACATTATGCTTTTTCTGTTCACAGTGAAGACATGTGGCAGTAATCTCCAAGGACCGTCAGGAACCTTTACATCTCCTAACTTCCCAATTCAATATGAGAGCAATGCACAGTGTGTGTGGATAATTACTGCTTCAAATCCCAATAAGGTAAATGTCCTTCTCTCTGCCCTTTTTGTCCTTCTGTTTCTGTCTGTCAAACAAGCTCTCAAATTCAAATTGTTGTTAATTACAGTTTTTTTCAATTGCTAACATGCGTTGGTCAAAACGGAAGTCACACAAGTCAAAACTCTTCATACAGTCAGTGCAACCGAAGTGTATGTGGACCAAACTATGAATCATTTTTCATTGCTTTCAGTTTCTCCAAAATTGATGAACTCTTTTCTCATTACTACTTGACCACCTGCAAAACACTGTATATCTGCAGCACATTTTTCAAATCCTAACACTCTTTCCAAAACTGTTAAAAACACATTCAAAACAGAATGATTGCAAATATCCTGCATTTTTACAGTAACTGGACAGATAAATGTAGAAAATCTTAGCAGAACATTTATGTACATTTTACGTTTACATCTATGTGCCATATGAGAAACACATCACATCAAATATCTTTATCAATGTACTATAGGACACATTTACAAAAAAAGCCGTATAGACATATTTAGAAAAAATGCTTCGTAGGTTATGACGTGTTCAACCATTTTCCATGTAGTGACTTGCGCAATGTACTTAGGACTAGATGTTTTGGGGTGTAAGATTATTCAACAGAGAACCACTATACTGTAATTCATTCTGGTCAACATGACATAGAATAAGCAATTGATAATGTAGGAAACAGCATAATAAATAATGTGTCAAAGCATTTCTCAAAAGACTGAGATATTGCTTTTACGTGATGTGCACAAGTAAGATGATGTGGAGGTTGAAGAAGTAGAAGTTCAATTTTGATCCGAGAAATGTACCAAAGTGAATGAGAACTGTATTCTATAATCAAATACTGATTTATATTAAAAAACAGTATATTTAAATCAAATTTATTTTGTGGCTTGCATGAAGTGTTTTGGTTGTTTGAGTGACTTTTGGAGGTGAGATTAACTGTTTGGCCAAGATGCATGTTCGTAATGCACACTGTGTGAATAGTTTTGAAATAGTGGCTTCAGTTTTGACCATTGCATAGCAACTGAAAAAAAACTATAACACATTGCTATTAATTGTTTTGAAACTAAATGGAATATGACCATTTGATGTGTTTATTGTATTAAAACATAGCCTTTTGTAAAGATAGACCAATCATCAACTGTAAAACAGATATTTTAAAGCAGGTCTGGTTACTCATTGGTGAGCCTTGAAGTGAACACTTCAGGTGCATCGGTACTATCTAGAATCTCTCTCTTGTGGTGCATGGTGAAAAAAATCTGTTAATTCTTTTGTAGAAGAACTTCATTATAAACCAGCTTGGAATACATTTTTTATTATGTGAATGCATATTTGTAGTTGATATTTTGCATATAGGGTGTAATTGTTTTACTCCCTGTAAGTGTACCCATGTACCCAACACACAAAAGAGCAGATATTGAATTGTAAGAGCAGCATTGGCAGAGCAAGAGCAGGGAGTAGACATCATCTTACAGCCTTCCCTATTGTTAAAAGTGTGTTGGAAATACAACATGCTGCAGTGAGACAATATGTCATGTGTGAGTGTAGTGATGCAGCTGAAGTTGACTGCCTAAACTAGCCTGCAGGCTTTGCTCCATTTGAATTTCATGCATTTAGTGTCATTTTAATTGATATAACATAGCAGCTCTTACAGGCATTTATGATTTTAGTTTAGCAGCATTTTTACATAATTGAAATGTGTTGATAATGATTCATATAGGAGGAACCATACGTGCTAGTCCGAGCATATCAGTGTCTCATCCTGTGTGATTGGTTAATCCTGCAAAGGGGCAGACGAAAGGCCGCAGGTTAGATGGATAGCTGCGATTGGTCGCTTTATGTCCCAGGAGAAATCTGATTGGTATTCAGGAGACACATCGTTATTCCACTCAGGGTCACTGTGGTGACCGCCCTGTCGTCAATGGCAACACCTGCGTCAGCACCATGGCGATGCACTTACACGTATGTGCACAGTCACATGCACACACTTTTGCATGCACGTATGCTCAAATACACACACACTTTGTCGTTTTGCTCTTGCTCAAAACCCTTGTCTCTCGTTCTCTCTTTCTGTCCCCTACTCTCATACACAACTCTCTCTGTCACTGCCCAAGGCCCGTGGTTTATGGCCTAGAGCAAAACATTCTCATTTGAAGGCTACAATGTGTATGTGACCGTTGAAGGCTATAGTACTAATGCCCTTCTCCACCCAGTGTGGTACGTGTGAGTGTGTGTGTGCTTGTTTCTGTGTGTAACGTGTGTAAGTTGGAAATGAATGTCTATGTATTATGTATGATTATGGATATTGCCAAGCACATTGCCCTAAATGAAGACCTGATCAACTTAAGCTGCAGCAAGTCATTTTTATAGCACTTTATCGTTTAAGGTTTTACCTTATCATATACTGTAATGTTCTTTTATCATAATACATTATATATACAATATGTCATGTGCCATACTGAATAAAAGACATGTCATGTGGTATATTGCACCAGACAGTATACATGTCTGGTATGACACTAGATCAAACAAGAGGTCTTCACAGGTCTTTAAATTTGTGCGGTACCTATCCTGAAGAGGATGGACATACGTTTAGAAAAAACCACAGAGGCGGTACCACATAAACCACAAAATCCCTGGGTCAAATCTCACTGGTCACCGGCCATTATGTCTTACAACATTTCCTCTCTACCTTTAAATACAATTTTTTGTCTTTTTTTTTTTGTTACAGAGCAGACCCAATGTCCAGCTGACCTGAAAGAAACTGGCCCATGCCTGAACATACTCTAAAGAGTCCATATAGTTAATACCAAGTGCTGGATCCCCATTCGTTTTTTCACCTTGGGAGCACTTCAGACAGTAAACAATAACATTAACGTTGCATCCATCCAACAATAAAATTGCATGAAAGTCTTATATGTACAAATCATTAAACAATTAGAACTATTTCACCTGATTAACAGTCAGAACAAACAGCGATAATAATTTTAGTTTATCTAAACTAACATTATTCACGTTGCAGAAAATCAAAGGACGCCAATATCTTTTGTTTGTTGTTCAGGCCTTTCTTCAAGAGCCTCTTTAGCTGCTTCCTAAAACGTTTTGTTATAGATTCTTGAGATATAAAACACGGCAAAGTGTTCCAGTGAGATATGGCTTTATATATTACTGTTTTTTTCATACCATTTATCTTTGGTTGGGGTAGTGTAATGTGACCCCTGCTCACCTGCCTTATTGGATTACAAACTAGTTTGGAAAACTACGACTAAAAACGACAACTCTTAAACATTACACCCCTTCAGTATTAAAATGGTTTGTATGTTTCTCTCTTGAAACTTTGGCAATTAACTAACATGATTAAGCCACATCCTTGTAGATAAGTTGTTGTGTCTTGATCTTTTAAAGATGCGTTATGTGTTGCTGATGTTACTAGATTCTCTCTTAGGGTCTGTTGGGGTTGATTAAAATGTTTAAGAGATCTGAGACCTATGGCTATTAAAAATAAGGTCAGCTAGTGGTCAGTGTTGGTACTTAGGTTTAAGGGGTTGGGTCTCTCAAAGACCTCTACCTCTAAACTTTTTATAACAAATCTGTCCTGCACATCTATGTAAATGTGTCTTTCAACCCAGAGCTGTGGTCACATTCATCAGCTTGATGCTTACAGAAATTGCGGAAGACAGAGGGCAAGAGAAAGACATGAGCCAGATAAAGAGTGGCAAATCATTTAGTATAACTCCAAATCATCTCCCATCTTTATTCATTCTTGGCAAGTTGTTGTATTCATGCTGGCCACCTGTGAAGAGGCTAGAGCATGTGAATATGTAAATCCAGATCGTTTGTACTATCAGACTTGTCTTACTGCCCTCAGATAAGTGTCAGTTTGTTCCAGTGGGTTTTTGGCTGAATTTAAGGAAAGATGTGGTAAAATTGAAGGTGAAGATAAAGTATTAAGCAATCAATTTGAAAATGTAGTTCTACAAAAAAAAATGTTTATTAATAATTAAGTTACATGTGATATAATTAAAGCAGCAAGCATTGTTACTATTATGAGAAGAGCCATACTTTAACAAAGCTAATATCATAGATTTCAGAACACATGATTGTTTCATGAAAAAGTGTGGTCAAAGATTATAAAGGCTTTAATCTATTGGGAATATTTATAACACAAATGGCTTTAGCGTACATCACAATGTTAACTTTGCAATGATGAATTTCAAGGTTACAAAAATACATGGTTAGTACACAGACATTGATCACCTTAGTTAGTTTTAAGGACATTTCAGTGTTCATAGTTCATGTTTGTTTAGGAATGTGCATTCTGTCATAGTTCAAGAGATTAGTGGAAATAGCAGATTCAGACACCCATCTAGTGGAGTCAAAGGTGGTTTATTTAATTTTTAATTTATTTATGAGTTAAAAATCAGGCTTATGTTGGGCAGGTGGCGAAGGCAACTAAACAGCGGGGGAATTGGCAGTTAAACAACAGGTAACTGGCAAGATCAGAACGAGCGCATTGATGATCTGGCGAACTGCAGTAAAAACCTGTCCTCAATTAGGAGGCTGATGAGGCAAGGAGGGGCAGCTTAGTGGGTAAGTGAGTGGTCAGTTGATCTCCTGAGGAGAGAAGGCAACAAGATACATAAACACACACTGGGACTTGAAAAGAAAGAGTCTTAGTCGGATGAGGGGGAAGAGGGTGATGGCACAAGCACTACAACATTAAGGCAGTAGTCCCAGTTGAGCTTGCTTCTCCCACTACCAGAACATCTCTTTTTTTATTTCTTGTACATGTCTCTCCCTATTTCGTTCTGTCTCTCACTTCTTCTTATTCTCTGTCTCATCCTTCTTTTTCTCTTTTTTATGCTACCCATCCCTCCTCTTCCCTCACTCCCAGAGGCTGTGTCCTCAGAATTACCCAGATTCTTCATTAAAGAGCTCAGCCTGAAACCATCAAATTACTATGGAGAAAGAGAGAATACAGAGAGGGAGGAGGAGGGGACTTCAGGGGAAACTCTGTTTATCACTGTTTCACTCGTATCGCTCTCTCCAATGCACCCATTGCTGTACATATTCTACATTTCTCACTGTCTCCTTCTCATATTCTGAAGGTAAAGACACACAGACTTTCTATAGCCTCTGTGTGTCGCTCTGTCTATGTCAGCTCCATTTCTTCTGCTCCCTTTCTCTCAGGTTAAGTGTTAATGGGGTTCTATAGCTCTCTGATGTTATTGCTTCATTTAGTTTTGGCAGAATGAGCCTTTAGAGCCAATTCATTCTCTCCAGTTCTCATTTAACCTTGGGGATGGCCATTACTACACTTCTCTCTTCTCTTCTCTTTGCTTCTCTTTTTTTCTAAAACAAAAAACAGATCTTACTGTACTATTGTCTTCTCCTTATTTCCCCCACCATTTGGTTTCTTATCTTGCTCTTCCAATGTTCTCATCTTCTGTAATATCAGCAAGTTAGTGGACTTTTTTCATATGGTCTTTTTATGATGCATGAAATAAGACAACTTAACTTCATTTCTGTCCAGCTACACAGCTAACACATACAACTGCTAGATCATGCTTTGTTATATACACTGAGAAGCGTGAGCTAGTTTTGCATCACTTCATACGCATTTGAATGCACAGTGTAATAACCCATGGATACAAGAAGACTGGTGCAGAGCTGTCATGCTGCACATTTTGTTAACACCACTATGACTAACACAAAGGAAAAGTAATACAAGGGCATTGAGTCAGAAGGGTAGGCTACACTTTTAGGTAACTTAGTTTGTGCTTTTATGAGCATTGAATTCAGTAATGCCCTTTAGGCCTACAGAAATCAGAAATACACACTGAAACCATGGAAGAATAATTGCACTGCATTTTGTTATCATTTCTGTTAGTGATTAAACTGGCATTCTTATGCATCTTCTTGACAGGATGAACCGCGTAGCACTTTTTCAGGGCTCAGGTTAAAAATGTGAAACATTTAGTAAAAGAGCACTGCAAGTGTATTTTTCAGTACAGTAGTTGCATAGCAACAGTAAAAGCCATGCATAGCCTTTCACGCAGGTTCTTGTTCAGAGTTGGTGTTTTAAAGTGTGGCACCTTGTGTGTTCAACTCGGTGAAACAGAAGTAAGGGGGGAAACACTAAGTTGCAATGGGCTCTGGCCATTGTTCTTCATCAGCCCGGCTCTTCTCACAATGGCACAAATTATACCAACTAGGCGGAAGCACATTCAAGGTGAGCAGGTGGCAAAGGGTTTACTGTAATACTGTCACAGACAATCTATTATTCCCCGGCCCTGTCTGTGCCCCCTTTACATCACTGACTGTGTCGCTGGCCAGGTGTTTCAGATATACCTACAGTAAGTGTATCTTCAAGATATCCCTAGATCATATTATGGTATGGGTGGGGAGGAGCCTCCTGCACCTCATTGTCTCCACGACAACCAAAGGAAGTGCTTTATCAAGCAGAAATCCAATTCTGTCGCCTCATTGGCTAGAAGCCATATATAGATGGAAAGAAGGAATGCAGCAGCCAATTAAAAAGAGAGAGACAGAGAGGGTGACACCAAGTGAGAGGGAAAGATAGAGAAAAGCAGCAGAGATGGAAAGAGAGAGAGCAAGATGGATGTTTTCATGAACACCAACCTATTAGAGGAGCGGAGAAATATGTAGAGTGTTCAGCTTCATCTATTGCACGCACACGCACACACTACTGACAGAGATACAGAACACACACATAAACACTAACCCACACACTATCAGTAATGAGGTTCCAATCTAAGTTGACTTCAGTGCAGTGTTCACATTCATGCACACAGACACACACACACATAGACACACATGGGCACAGTGTAATGTAGTTATATTCTGGCTGTTTAATGCTGTGTGAACAATGCTGATGTGGCATTAGGGTGCTCTGTAAAGGACATGTGGGAGATAGATAGACCAGTTTTCACATTGGAACACACAGGTCCTCCTCTGTCTTTATGCACTACATGGCTGAACAGGGGCCTCATTACAGAAACTTTCAGAAATCCTGAAAATAGTCTGAAATCCTATCTTATCTCAGTTTAGGATAACATGTAGTATCTTTGGTATTACATGTTTCCTAACTATGTTTAGAAGAAAAATCCTACTAGAATTTCCTAAATTAGGATGGCATAGACCCTATCCTAAATTCAAAATAAATAATAAAATGGCAGCACAAACTGCTGTGAGGTCTGTATGGCAATTACAGTGAAGATGGGGAACATGAACACCACAATGTTATTGTTGACAAACTGCTCAAACCATATGATAGCATTTTAAATTTCCCAGTATATACCATGTATTAATTGGTATATTTTGACTGCCAATACGATTCATTGTCTGCTGCATCCGTTCAAATTGTTCTCCTGGGGCGATAATTTGGAAGAAAACTTCAGAAAAAGGTGGGATTTCCTCTTCTCCACTGACATGCATTTTCTTTTCCATTATAGCAGGAATTGCTTCAGTAAAAGGAAGATAGGATAAGATTTTTTCTATCTTTAAAACTTAAATTAAGATAGGACAAGTAGTTAGGACATTTTTCTGCAATGAGACCCTTGGTCTGTTCACACCACAGAATCAAAGATGACAAGATGGTCTCCTTTATATAGCCAACTAACAGCATAATTTCTTGCACTTTACATAATATCCGTAATACTCTGAGTTCTTCTCCCCCTTCATTTTATTTATTCAGTTTAAATATGAGCCAAATTACAAAAGTCAGCATCTACAAAAGGCAGTTTCTCTTTTCACACTTGCAGATGAATGGCAGCTCTACTCACCACTGCGACTTAATATACATGTTTAGAAATATGTTTCAGTAATAAAACACTTTCTGAAGTTCTTGAGTAAATGCAGGGCTGGTGTAAAAACTACACTCATGAACCACACTGATAGGAAGCATCTTGTCTGCGGGGATTTCATGAGAATCAGAAGAATCATTCACCTGTACAGCTAAATACCCCTGCAAACCATCAATTGTGCTTTATATAAGAAAATCTTTTCTGGTGTACATTTGCACTATTTACTAGACATAGCACTTGTGTTAACCCTTTAAATGCAGGATCAAGTTTTGCCTTTGGATAAAATGTGTTAAAACATAGTTTATGTATACTGGTATATGTTATTTATTGTGAGGCTTGCTGCTGGATTGAAAGCTTGCCTAAGGCTTATAGGAATATTGTGATAAGTGTGAAAATGGTGACTATGTAATCACAGAAATTGACACATTAATCTCCACAAAGCGGGGCCTGTCTGTATACGTGAGTGTTTTAATGTGTGTGTGTGTGTGTGTGTGTGTGTAAGAGAGAACGAGAGAGAGACTGTGTGTGTGTGTGCGTGCGTGCGTGTGTTTGTAACCATGTGTGCTTGAGTGCTGGTGTGTCTGTATGTGTGTGTGCATGCAAGGGAGAGTTTGCAGGTTTGTAGGTGATGCTTTAATCCGGTCTGCTTCCTTACATGCCAATAAGACTGAGTAAGCATTGTGAGCTGGGCAGATCACTGCTTCGTCTTTGTAGCCTCCCCTCATTTAACTCCTTTCCGGTGACCTTAGGTGATGGTGCTGTTGTTTGATTTTATCTTGGGATGGCCACATCCGTTGTTGTGTTTCATAATATCTTTTGTAATGGCATACAAAAGGTAAGTCTGCTTCTGCTGCCACAAGCAAAATTGAAAATTGACTTGAATAAAAATGAACCCCATGAACAAAAGAAAATCAGGCGACACTGCCAACAGATAAGTAGTTAAACAGCAGGTGAGGGGAAAGGCATGGCCACTGTAATGTATGCTCAGTTTTTCATTTGTTCCCTCTTTCTTTATAGATTCAACGGTTAAGGTCACAGTGAGGATAAGCTGTTTATACTTCAACATGCGCACCAGTGGTATCATGTCCCCAGGTGTTCAGGTTGCAGATAGTGGAGGAAGAAAAGAAAAGGATTATATTCATGTTGTCCAACTCAAGCAGACTACAAAAACAGATGCTCACAAATAAGAAGATAGAGATATGCACGTAAATATGCTCAGTGTTAACACACCAGCATCAGACCTGTATGCTGTTTTGGATGTTTTGATGTCCTCCAGCAGAATATTGAATCTGGAAATCTGAAAATTCCTCGCAAGAAGAAGAGAAAGGATAGGCAGTGAGGTTTCAGTCTTCCCCTGAGGGTCAAGTCAGAATTTTAGTTTGAAATATTCTAACACGGTATGTTGCTAGCATCAAAGATGTGCTCATTATTACCCCCCATTCCTCTCTTTTGCCTCCTCCTCCTCTCTCCTCCCTTCTTCTATCTGCCTTCATCTTCTTCCTTCTCTTTATCTACTCTCCCCTTTCTGTCCCTCTCATCTTTCCCCCCAACTCTCCTTTTCTCTCTCCTCCCTTCTCTGCCAAATGTGTTTCTCTCTGGTCTTAGATGAAACAGAAAGTGTTGGTTTAATAATTCCTGATCAGACTTTTGAGCTGTGTGCTGATTCTCCCAGCTTCGAGCGCAGCGCAGGGAGGTGCTTCTTGTCTCTTCCTAGTTCTTCTTGCAACGCTGAATGAAGTCATACCACAATGTATGATGCATTAATGCATTCTAATGATTCACCTGTGATCATGTGTTCTTAGTTCCATGAGAGAAATGTGTTTTTATGACATGGACATTGGTGAAAGTCTAAACATAAAAACATCTATGGAGCATTTGGTGGTTATTATTGGGGACAGTGGAGGGCTATATAACTATAAAGATATATACTACACATGTGATTTCTCATTATTTTTTTCCTATTTTCGGTGTTTCTTTTTTCTCCTTTAAGTTTATTTTCAAATAAAGGTAATTACTTCCTTAAATCTATTACCTCAGCCCATTTATCCCAAGTTTCTGTCGAGAAAATGTGCGAGGCTTAACTGACATGCAGTTTTAGTTTTAATAGAAAGTCATAATATTAGGAGGAAAAGTGTAAGTTGGAATTTTTGAGACAAATGTTGTAATAATATGAGAATAAAGTCAAACTTTTGCAAGAAAAAGTTTGTTTTTCTAACACTTAGAGATATCATCATGACACAGTTCTACATCTTTTAAGCAGCTGGTTGTTAAACTGGGATCAATAAAGATTCATATATACTGTAGCGGTATCTAATATTTGTCTGTTTTCAGAATCTGCCTCATCTTCTCAAAGCCAATAAATAAATAAATAAGTAGCCCTGACATTTATAAACTTAAATGTCAGGCCCAGATTGACTTTGACTCGGTTGTGCTTGAAGTGGTTTGAAACTGACACGTATCCTCCTGGGTTTTTGTGTGTGAACTAGGTAATCCAGATCAACTTTGAAGAGTTTGACCTGGAGATAGCCTATGATACTCTGACGATAGGAGATGGAGGGGAGGTGGGAGATCCTACAACTATACTACAGGTGTAAGTATTACAGTATCATTTTACATTCTTATTTCTTGTGAAAAGTTTTTATTTATTTAATTTTTTCTAGCCCAAATCAAGCATTTTAGGATCGAGTGTGTCACTTGTGGGCGGACTGTAAAAAACCTCAGAGAAAAACTTGTGATTTTGGGCATGAATAAAAAAAACTTTAATACATTATTCATCTGTGAATCAGTGGTGGGAAATCCCACACTGTATCATAATTATATAATGCCTTTCACATTAAAAGAGATTAACTGAAAATACACTCGAAGGTTCTTCCTTGCTTGAAAATTATGCATATTAAGTTGTCTTCTGCTGTCATACCAGACAAATTATGGCAACAAAACACCTCCAAAGAGTGTGAGATAAACTCCAAGATGAATGTAATAACTTTCAGAAAATGGGCTGCTTTAACTGCAGTTTTGCATTTTATTTGTTCAACACATATTGTGTTTCCATAATGACCAGATGCCCTCATGAGCAGCAGCGCTATTGTCAGTCAGTCAGATGCTTCACAACACAGATAACATGTTCCACATAACGTCTAAATGATCAAAGTAAGCCAACTTTTTCCATTTTAAGCCATCAGCTGCCAGCTAGCCTAAAACCTCCATCTTTGTCGCAATTAAGTCAGATCGTAAAACAACAGTCTGCATTATGTGTGCTCCACTTAAAAAGATAAACTGGTCTTTGAATTTTGAAAATGCTCTGCAGTGCCCAAAAGAATGACAAATGTAGAGCTTTTACAAAGTGGCTGATTTCAATTCACTTTGGAGTCGGTCAGTTTCATGCCTAAAAGAGGGAGCATTCTGCAAAACCAAACCAAAGCATTCAACTCTAGCGCAGTATGCTCCAGCAATTTGTTCACACTCAGAGCAGCACTTGAGAATTTGATTATGGCCATGATTGCAGGGATGAAAATTATACTTTTTATAATAAGACTATAATGACAATGATTTAATAGTGTTGTGTTTTCTACCTCAGCCTATCAGGTAGCTTTGTTCCTGACCTGATAGTCAGTATGACACACCAGATGTGGCTTCACCTACAGTCGGATGAGAGTGTCGGATCTATAGGATTTAAGATCAACTACAAGGGTAAGAAAAGAGCATGCGTTTAAGTGTGTATGAGAGAAAAAAGAGAGAAGATGAGAAAATGTAAATTAAGTGCATGTGTGTGAAGGGAGTGAGAAAAAATGTTTTTTTAAGTAAACTTCTTCTAAGTAAATTTCTTTGTGTTACCATCCACTGGAACAGTGTCCCAAATGAAAAGTCTGATTTATAAGAAGCAAAACACACTCTTGTTCAGTGACTATTATATCTAGATCTATTAAGGAGGGCTAGATTGCATTAAAAATGGCTCCCCAGTCTTTGCTATGAAAGACAAAGCCTCCACAGATTCCTTACACTGTGTTTATAAGCCCATAAAGTATCTTGTGCACCAAAATTCTTCACCAGCCAAGCCAGTTGAGTATGCACATCAAAGACCATCTACTGGCCAAGTCAGCTGTCTTCCTGTTGGATTGTTGTACAGCCACTTCTTTTTCAATAATTGTGTATAGGAAAAAATCTTTTTTGGCTAGTGTGCTCCATGTGATGAACAAATGATACTGTCTTCCAGATTTGGTAGACTCTTCTTGGGATGCATATTTGATTAAATTTGTAAGTGAAGGATTTTTTTAAGGTGAAGGATCTATGTGTTACAAAGATCAAACTAGTGATTTAGGGTATCATTTGGAATTAGTCTTTTCACATGGAAAACACATGTTTTCCTGAACATTACACAGGCACAAACATGTTTCAGGGCATATTTTTCAACTTTCATGGTGAATTGTCTGGTTTATTTGTTATTTTAAAAATAAATGTTTGTTTAGAACATCTGACCTTTTCTTAATGTCCGCTAAAACGGTTTTTATCTGTTCTGTTGAAGTAATCTCCTACCATTTTAAAAATATTAACATTTCCTAATTTTTCTGTTTGATAGATGTAGTGTTAATTTGATTACAGTTCGTGAAACACAAAGGTGCAGAAATGAACTGCCATCATCTGTGGGTTTGTTGTCATAATAAGATCACAGTGGAGTGTCTGTTAATGCAATGAGTTGCAACCAGAGCCATTAAGGCTCTGACTACAACATTTGCACATCTACAACATCACAGAAAGAGTACCTAGATAACTTCGTTAGGTGTCTAACATAACCGTGTTATGTTCTTGTTCTGCTCAAGTTTATTTATATGGGTCCTCTGGTTTAATCATTTCCGACACGCCGACTTGCAGACAAATTTTGAATATGTCAGAAACTATTGTTTAACGGCTCATTACGACGTTAGCGCTCTTCCACTGATAAATACGGCATTAGCTTTGTGACTAATTTAGCAATGGGCGGCATAAGATACTAGCAATGCTAGAGAATATTTAGAAGTGATGAACTAGGGAGAAATGATAGGAACGGTAGCTACAACTGCCACACTGTTTTAGAAATATGTCTACAATCACATCTGTCAGTAGCGTAGCCTCCCAAATAACTTTATACATAAACATAAAACAATAATTTTGAACTTGATTGAATCCAGTGTTCAGATTTTAGTTTTTGAAATAGATGCGTATAAAGGCATATTTTAATAGATACTGCGTCATTTGCATATTATTATATTATTAGAAACATAATATTACTGAAAACCTGTAATACAAAAAATATGTTGTCTTAATGTAAGCAATCAACTAAGAAAGTTTCATTGTGATAAATTATTTTTTTACCCTATTCACCTGCAGTGTCTTGCCTTAAATTCTGTAGTGTACAAAGTTATTCAAATAGAAAATAATTAAATACCAAACACCCATTTCTCTCAAAGAGAACTCTAACAGTACAGTCTTCATGTTTCATTTATTTTGTAGTATGACATATAATCTGCTCCAAACCATGCAATAGTTTAAAACACAAGATTAGATAAAGAACTGCATATGTAAAAATAGCCTGTGTGTCAAACCAACTTGAAATGAAAGGGCACCTGCTAAGAGGCTCCACAATAGCTGCACATATTCTTATTCATTTCTCCTGAGTAATTTCCCCATAGAGATCGATAAAAGAATTAATGGAGAGAACCATCATTTAAATGCATCCATGCTTATAATAATACTTCAGTGTACAGCATAATGACATTTTATTTTTAACTGTCTTTATTCACTGTAATAGGTATAGTTTTGGCAATGCTAAAGATATGTTCTCCATAATTTATTAGCAGTGTTTTCATTACATAGTTTGTGAATCAGAGAGGTCTGACCAATTTACATTTCAGCTGTAAAATTACATACTTTAATCAAATTCAAGGATCTTTTTTGTTTATTTTGTGTTTGTTAGGATACCAGCACATTGAAAATGTTTTCTGATAGCCTTGCACCCATGTGATGTGCTTATAATTACTGTCCTTTAGGTCAGAAAATAATATCGACCATTGTTTTTTAAACTCTCACATATCAAGCTCATTATCATCTGTACTCTATTATCCTGTAATAATCCAGAGCCATTATGTATATTTCTATTTTTATTAATGTACATCACAGTGACAAAAAAACAGTAGAAAACATTCACCTGGGTGTCTTACTCAAACCCAAAAACTCTGACAGATTCTACCTGTACTCAGTGCAAGATTAATGTGTTTGTCTCTGAGTGCTGGCTCCATCACCCACAAGATTTACTATAAAGGTGGATGCCTGTGGTATTAGTGGGTGGCTGTGTGAGATGTATGTGTGTTTTTTAGACAGAAAAAAAGAGACAGAGAGAGAGAGACTGTGTGTGTGTGTGTGTGTGTGTGTGTGTGTGTGTGTGTGTGTGTGTGTGTGTGTGTGTGTGTGTG
>JAPMOB010129623.1:0-13618 GCA_029875015.1 Lepomis gibbosus | reverse complement strand
TGCCTCTGATTGGCTAGTACTCGTTGCCATCTGGGTCAGAGCCAATTAGAAGCATGATGTGGGTGGGAAAAAACTGTCTCGTGTGTATGGGGAAAGGGGAGGGACAGAGAGAGAACAGGCTAGACAAAGCTAGCACCCTACGTTGACAACTTATTATGGAGCTGGGATCAAGCCCAAATAAGCATCTACACTTTAGAAACAAGCCCCAAAAAAACGCGACCCGCGACTACCAATATTTGTAAGCGACTTTACAGAAAAACAAGCCCAAAGTCGCTTTCAATAAGCGGACTTGGCAACACCGTCTGTTTCCCGCCGCCAACGCCGCTTTTAACTCCCGTGTTACAGTCAGTAACAGTCCCAGCTCCTTATTGGTCCATGCAAAATAAATCTGGTGTGGTTCTTCATCTGTAGAAAGTTATTCTTTCACCAAATCTTCTGTAACTACGGATCAGACCATCTGCTTCATGTTTACACAGGCACGTGCACGCCCACTAGCTGTGCATTTTCAGTGGTTTTAATGTAAACGGAGATCAACTCTGATATGCAGCTGAAATGCTGCTGTGGACAGAGATCGTATTCGTTTTCAAACAAAAACGTTGTAGTGTGGGCGGGGCTTAAGGAGGCTCCAGGGGTCTTTTGAGCGTGCTTGCAGTGGGTGGGCAGGATGTAACGGTGGTTATAGGGGGTTCTAGTGGTCACTGAGGGGATTTAGACGGCGTTGGTGATTGTTGTGGTCTCTGAGGAGGTTCTAGGTGTTCTGTAGGAGGTTCTAGAAATCTTCTATGTGGTTCTTCTGGTCATTAAAAAGAGAGACCAGTGAAACACACTCCGCTTGTCTCCGTTCACTTCTCTCTTCGGGTTCCTGTTTTCTGTCATGTGGTTCAGAGGTAACCAACAGAAACATCAGCAACTTACAGGCACAGGCTCTCTGATGAACTCTGTGACTTGATTTCACACAGGAACATTATCACGTTGGTACAAACAGCTCTCAGAACAATAAGTGTTTACTCGCCTCCTCTGTGGCTTTGCTTCTTTAATGTATATTAATGCAGTTGTGCTGTGAAGGGGGACAGAGATGAACGATGTGCTGCTGGTTTCTGGGGGTTTATATTGATCCCTCTCCTGTAATGTACCGATCTGTTTCATGTGCTGCAGGAGGGGCATAGACTGTTTGTTTCTACGGCAACAAACAGGAGGGGGTTCGATTCCTCCACTGACTCTCTCTGTACGTCTGTTCATTTAGCTGCAGAAATAAAGTTTCCCTGCAGGGCTCAGCTCATGTTTTATGTATCTCCATCAACTGAATCTGTTCCAGCTGCAGTAGGCCTCTCTCCAAAGCCACTCCCAGTAGGCAGGTGGTCAGGCCGGAGAGTTTCAAGAGGTCTGACCAGGTGAAGATGTCAAGGGGGGCTCGTTCCACCGTGGTGGAGCCAGGACTGCAACCAGTGGTTGGTTAATCATTCAGCCTTAGTAGGACTCAAACCTAGGTCTCTCTCACCACAGGTATGTAGTTCATCCACAGCTCCATCGCCCCCACATATAAGGCAGTTGTCAGGTAGCGCCTCCACCAGTGGCGCCAGTCCTCCCTTGTTTACCACATAAGTGTCTGTGTTTTATTGCCTGTAGTGTCCAGTTAGTAGATTGTGTCCATGCATGATGCCACAGTGGATAAGACACATGCCACCAATATGTTCCTGAGCGAGACACTTAACTGCTCCAGAGGTGTGCAACCTCTGACAGATACAGCAGCCTGTTAGCCGCTTTGGATAAAAGCGTCAATGAATAAATGTAAATGTGACTTTGCCCTGATTTAAAGAAGATAGCTTCTCTCAAACTCAAAGACCCGAGTTCGGAATTTAAGTTAAGAAGTAAACGTAACTACATGGGTCTGTGATGATCCACGGAGCGTCTCCTCTCTCTGCCAGAGCTGAAGTTTCCGTGTGTGCAGGATGAATAAAGCTGCACGTTAATCTGGCGTCCCAGCGAGTCTCTGCAGCGTTAAACACATTTCTTCTCAGGACACTGCGGTGGATTAGGTGATGCTATCAGGGAGGAAAATGTAGCGCTGACATTCACCTTGGAGAGAACATAATCACGGAGATAAAGACACAACGTGATCCGCAGTTTCCCCCCTGCCTCCCCCTCCATCCTCACCTCCTCCAGCAGGACGGTGTGACCGCCAAACAGCGAGACGGTGAATTACAGCTCTCTGGGGAAAAAAATGAGGTGAGAATTGAAGGTTTGAAGAGTTCCAGAGAAAACGGTGAGGGAGCTGTTCTAATTGGACGACTCGGTTACGTGATGAAAGTAGAAGGATGAAGTGAATCTGGAGGATCAGGGCGCCCTGAGCTCCATCTGCCTTCTCGCCGTCCAGTCAAATCCTCGACCAATCAGAGCTATAAGTATCAGAGATCAGAGTGGCCTCTCTCACAGGTGCAGGACTCACCTGCTGAAAGTTTGTATTTTTTTACTCCTGTAAACTCTTAAATTGGGATTTAACCCATGAAATATCTCCTAAATTCTTCTAATCCTTTCTCTTACACTCTGCATCATGTCGGCGAGATGTCCCCACAGACTGCCACTGTGGACACAGTAAATATGGTGTGGGAGTGTCTGGTCATCTGTCTGTGCTTTCCTGGCCGTGGTTGCTGTGAGTGCTCAGAGAGGGCAGAGTCAGCAAATTAAAATGTCATAAAAGAAGAAGTGATCGACGTTTCTGACGGCAGCTGGACTCGCCGCCACCACTGCCACCAATGTAACGTGGAGCTCAGTTTCTGTCCCCGTTCCTTCATGTTTGACATTTAATACCCCGATCTGTAGACTTTCACCTGTCGACACAGAATGCAGTTACAGACAGTGGCAGCGGCGCGACAAGTCTGACAGGTCTGACAGTGTGTCTGTCTAACTAAGGGGGGCGGGGCTTAGAGCTTTTCACAGTTTGATCACCTGAAAATCACCAAAGATGTTTTTTTTTTCAATATATAAATCTCAGACGGCTGCCAGTAGAGAGCGAGCCCACACTTAAACATGTCACACCTGTGAGACGTTAAACCGAGGTCCTGACTCATCGTGGTCGTTAAAGATCCCGTGGCACAGAGTAGGGTGTCAAGGCAAAAATTACCAACCTGGCTTGTTGCTCAGCTGGTTTCTGTATTTTATTAAAGTGTTTCCAGATGTGACGGAACCACGGAGCAGATCGCAGCTTCTTCAACACGTGAAACACGTTGTATATTTAGGTTTGGTTTCCACAGCAATCACATCTGGATGTTTCATTCATCATCTGCACGCGCTCATTGTCCACACTCAGCTGACACGGATGTGAATGAAATAAAGAAGAAAATGAAAACATTTAAAAACAAATTCAATATTAAAAAAACAACACAATAAAAAATATGCGTACACTTAAATCGGTGTAATTAAGAAATGAACACAGATGTTAGTTAATATAGAATTGTTGCCTTAAATCTTTTACAAACTAAACAAATAGAAAATGTGAATAAATGTATTCAACAATGATTAAATAAATACTTGTTCTACCAAAACAAAAAATAAAGATTAAATTAGTGTGCAAATTTAGTTACTGGTGTATAAATAATTCATCTTAATGTCACAATCAATAAAATCCCTGTTTTTATCATGTAGTTCTTGTTTTGTGTAATTTGAATTAGTTAGAGGACATTACATTTTACTGAATGTAAAAACTCATTATGAATCGTGCTGAAGGAGATGAGGAAAGGAAAGAAGGAGACAAAGAGACAGAGAGAAGAAGAGACACTTTGATCTTTATATTTTGTTGTAATTTGCAGGCTTTAAAAGCTGAGGAGAATCAAACCTTTCTTTTCTTTATATATGAGGGAGGGAGGGAGGACCCCACGTGTCCTGGAAAACCTGAAAAACTGTTGACCAATTTTCCAGTCATGTGAATCACCTGGAAAACGAGAGAGAAAGTAAAATTATTAGAACATTATGTTGGTTCTGCTGCAGCAGCATTGCTGCTCACTGAGGCAGGTTCAGAACATTTTCCTCTCGTCGTCTTTAAACGGCTGAATAAAGTTCAGCTGCTGAAGCTGACGTTCTTGGTTGTGCTTCAGCTGTGGAGCGATGGTTGGATAACGATGAATCCGGGCTCAAAGCAGTGAAAGGAGTCCGGCTAAACGATGACTAACAGCACTTTGTTTCTTTGCTAAGATCGTCTCTTCAAAGAGGCTAACATGTCAGCTCAGTTAAACTTCCTGTTGTGAATCATTCTTTAGTCAGTTTATCAGTAAAGGTTTGTTATTTGCACGCATATGAAGTCGCTTTTTGACAGCATTGTACCTGTGTATTAATACACCAAGTTTGTTGTAAAGCTGAAATGGAGTGTGGCGGCCAGAGAGAGGCTGCATCTGGACCTCTGAGAGGTCAGAGAGCTGTTAGGAGGCAGACTGAAGTCAGTCAGGTCCTCAGGCGAAAAGCACAGAACACAAAGTTCTTTCCAAAAGAACAAAAAAACAACAATAAAACTACAAAAACATGATAATATTAAAACATGGACAGATCAATCAGTCATCATTTCTACTCATATGATAGATGATTTCAGAGAGAAGTTACAGCCGCAGACTTTAGCACAGAGGAACATGGGAAGAGTCCTGGAAAAGAGTGGGAACCCTGATACAGGAAACATTTAACAAGCAGCAGCTGAGCTGATTAATCAATAACTCTACATGGATTGGAATATTGGGGATATTGATCGTCGTGACTGAGAACTGTCTCCTCGCTCGGAAGGTCATGTGACCTGATCACAGTGATTGATCAGGACGTCACATGTTGTCAGTGCTTCCCCTCCTGAGGCTGGTAGATCAATGGATCAACACGAGCAGGCTCTGATGAAGTGGCCTCCACAGGTATCGATCCTGCAGCTGCTGATCTGATCACATCTGTATTGATTAACCACGGAGGTGTCGGTCAGATTAATGAGACTGCAGGCGAGTCGTCCTGTCACAGTCTGAGTCGGATCAATACCAGTGATCAGCTCCGACTGGCTGATCGGCTAACTGAAGATAATTCCTTTGAGGAGGCTAGGCGGAGAACTGATCAGGTTATTGATAGATTTATTAACAGTGTTTTACACGTTTCCCTTCCTGTCATTATTCAGTGTCTTATTATTAATCAGTTAAAGGAGCATGTCGTTACACTTTCACCTCTCACTGCATAATTAATAATAATATCATACTGACAGTTTAATTTCATTTCTGTACGTTAAAGAGATTCTTCCTCGTTCATTGGTGGTTTAATAATCTCTGACGTCGGGAGGCGTTCTCTAGTTTGAAAGGACTGAAAGCTTGAACACGGGAACATGAATAAATGATGTGCAGCGCCTTATAGAAAATAAAGTTTGGAGGTATTTTACAGAAACTCTTCTGTTGCACTTTCATCGGACTGTTCAGAGAGAATCTCAGCACGGCGGCTTGTTTTTGAATCGATCACATGAGGTTTCTGCTCTGCAGAGAAATAACCAGCTTCTTTGATGGAAACTCGTCAAACAGCTGCTTTAAAAATACAACAAAAGAGTTTCATGCAAGAAAAAACTACAACCATGAAAGACCAAAAATATGAACTGAAAAAGCTCAGCTGTCAGTACTTTACTAATTATTACGGTCACACTCATTTCCTGTCTGCTGCTCTTTCAAATTAAAAGGAAAATATCCTGTTTGCTCCAGTTACTGTCACCGCTGGAGAGCTCAGGGAGCGCGCTCAGTGGATCCACGTTTCTCAGGTTTTTCACTCTGACTGTAGGCAGAACCGGAGGAACAGCTCTTCAATATTTAAAAGCATCAGCCAGAGAAGAAGAAACTGAGGAACCTTTGCTGCTCGCAGCGAGAAATGTCTGTTAGTCCAAATGTTTTGTGTTTTATGCTAGCTCAAGCTAAGTTAGGCTAAGTTTAATTTAAGTTAGAGCAAATTTAAGTCAAGTTAGGCTACATTTAAATCCAAAAAGGCTATTTTTAAGTCAAGTTAGGCTACTTTTAACTCGAGATAGGCTAGGTTTAAGTCATGTTAGGCTTGATTTAACTCCAGAAAGGCTACGTTTTAGTCAAGTTAGGTTACCTTTAACTCCAGACAGGCTACGTTTAAGTCAAGTTAGGCTACATTTAACTCCAGAAAGGCTTGTTTAAGTCAAGTTAGGCTATGTTTAACTCCAGAAAGGCTATGTTTATGTTAAGTTAGGCTATGTTTAACTCGTGATATGCTACGTTTAAGTCAAGTTAGGCTACATTTAACTCGTGATACACTACGTTTAAGTCAAGTTAGGCTACGTTTAACTCGAGATTCACTACGTTTAAGTCAAGTTAGGCTACATTTAACTCCAGATAGGCTATGTTTAACTCCAGATAGGTTACATTTAAGTCAAGTTAGGCTATGTTTAACTCCAGAAAGGCTATGTTTAAGTCAAGTTAAGCTATGTTTAAGTCGAGATAGGCTACTTTTAAGTCATGTTAGGTTACGTTTAACTCCAGATAGGCTACATTTAAGTCAAGTTGCGCTACATTTAACTAGAGATACGTTACGTTGAAGTCAAGTTAGGCTATGTTTAAGTCAAGTTAGGCTACGTTTAACTCAAGATAGGCTACGTTTAAGTCACGTTAGGCTACGTTTAACTCCAGATAGGCTACGTTTAAGTCAAGTTAGGCTACATATAACTAGAAATACGCTACGCTGAAGTCAAGTTAGGCTATGTTTAACTTGTGATAGGCTACATTTAAGTCAAGTTAGGCTATGTTTAAGTCAAGTTAGGCTACGTTTAACACATGATAGGCTACATTTAAGTAAAGTTAGGCTACGTTTAACTCCATATACGCTACGTTTAAGTCAAGTTGGGCTACGTTTAACTTGAGATACACTACGTTTAAGTCAAGTTAGGCTATATTTGAGTTAAGTAGAAATAAGTTTAATTCAAGACAGGCTGTCGAGATACCGAGATGTTCCATGCTCCAGCAGCTTAACTGTAGACGTTTGGTTCCAGGTGTGAATCAGGCTGCATGGTTACATTTATAGTCCTTTAAAACGTTGCTGTTTCTTTTTCAGTCTGACTCTAAGTCGCTCACTGTCGTTCTCTTCTTCTTCTTGTGTTTCTGGTTTTGGTGGGTTCAGTCTCTGAGTGTCCTGGTTGGATTCAGCATCTCGGTCAGATGTGTGTGTGTGATGATAAGACATGCACACACACAAAGAGCTCAGGATGAAGAGGGTCAGCGAGCTGCAGCAAACAAAGGAACAACAAAGCAGAGGGATTCTTCCTCTGTGGCTCCTCCTGAAGTGTCAGACTGAGAGCCTGGGGGCGGGGGTGTTAAAGCTCATTAGTGATTAGTGACTCATAGTGGCATACGGAGTTAAACAGTGCAGCTCCTGCAGATCACAGATCCTCCAGATGTATAAATGTTTCCTGTCGCAGCAGCTCTTATTGCGTCCTGACTGCAGGGAAGTCTCACTCTGATGAACAAACCCAACTAAATAAACCTCCTGACAGCAGATGGGGAGGGTTTCCATAGCGAAGGCAGCATCCCCCAGGCTCACCGTGGTGATTACCCTGCAATACAATCAGCCTCCGCTTCCTCTGCCCAAATTAGGAAGCAAATGCAGTTAAAGGATGTAGAACGTGAAGAACAAGAAGATGGAGAGCGTGATTAGTTTCCTGCCCGGAGACGCTGCAATCTGTTCTCACAGCGGCTGATCTGAGGACAGCCTCTGACACATGTGGAGAAACACGACTGTCTCACCAGCACAGAAAACAGAGGTCCTTGAGGAGGTCCTTGCGGAGGTTTTAAAGCCTCTGTAATGTCTGTAGAGGCCTTCAAGGGGTTCTAGGGGGTTTTGAGAGAATTTCCGAGGGTCTTGATGATGTTTTGTTCACTGAAAGGGCCCTTAGAGAGGTTTGAGGGGTTCTTGAGGAGGTTTGGGAGGTTTTTAAATTGAATCAAGGAGGCTTTCATGGTGTGGAAAGGTCTTGAATAGATAGCAGGGATTATTGAAGATGTTCCTTGAGGAGGTTTTAGAAGTCTTGAAAGAAGAGCTGTGATAATGAACAGATATTTGTGGAATTCTGGTGTCTTCTCATCCTCGTCCTCCATCTGTAACCTTTTTGACTTCACGTCTTGTTTTGTTTCATTGTTGTTCATTAATTTGTTCCTTTCCTGTTTGAATGATTAGTTTCTCTGCAGAGAAATCACCTTCAGCGTGACCTGAACATTTAAACTGCTCTTCATCAGCGTTTCAACACATTAAAAAGATCCTTCCGGTCAGGTTCATCCGGCAGCTGATTGGCTCCCGGTAATTAGCGAGCTGTCACTTCCTGTAACCTGCAACCTGCAAGAAGAAACTGGAATTATTTCTTTAAAATGCAGAACAAGACTAAAGACAGATCAGAGCGTTTGTTTGGGGAGCTGTTCAATGAAGATGAAACATTAAAGTCTGTTCAGCTTTCAGCTTATTGTTCATGTCTCAAACCCTGAACGTGGTCTGTCTCCGCACCCCCAGGACTGCGTCAGACACCTGATCAGGAGTCAGCAAAATATCACTTCTCTCCCCCAGGCTGCATGTCTCAGAGTCTCTGAAACAAATGTGTCTTACAGACCTACAGATGAGAAACAAGATTTATTTATGTATGATTCTGTGTTCTGTTCCAATCCACACAAACACCAAGCAGCCTGAACACAAACAAATATTAATATTTTACAGAGTAGCTGTGGACTCTCGATACATAATGTTCAACACAGCTCGTCCCACAAACCCACAGCTTTTATATTAAGTTCCAGCCTTCAGTCAATACAAATAATTAGAATAAGTACACGAGGTTGGAAATGTAATGTATTGTGTATGTGCTGGAGACAGATCATTCTCTAAGGCCCCTGAACTGCCCACAGGCTCTGTGTATTTAATGAAAACACTAAGTTCTGCAGCGTCCCCAAATCTGCAGCCCGCAGGCTCTGGGTAATGTTTGGTAAGGCTCCATTTCCCAGCGCTTAAAAAGACAACCCATCGACTCGGTGTATTTACTGGAAACAATTCTCCAGTGGCCCCAAAAACGGCTCTCTGGGTTTTTCTAGTCTGTGCCTGGTCCTGGAGAGCCTCTGCTCTCCCACGTCCCTGAACTACACACTGGTGTAAAAAAATAACCGTTACTTATTTACTTCCAAAACCCCCCACCGGCTCAGTGGAGGTGACCCCAACATTAAAATATATTCTGAACGCTGCGCTACTGCAACGCTTTCACAACTGCATTTACCTTCTAACAGATCCAGGACATGTTCATGTCCATCACCGGACACAAACAGACGTATGTTATAGATCACTGATGGTTTTACTCTGAGATGAGATTTTAATCCTGAAATGTGTGGACAGAAAGCTGTAGCAGGACGGACGAATGTGTTTCTGTTGTGTTCATCGCGTCGTCACTACACATAAATTACCCGTGTTGTTGTCAGATGACTTGAAGATAACGAGCCTGAAACACACAAAAACGCATGATGAAACACATTTAGTGTAGCTAACACACGGCGACACATGTTGACCCCAAGACACACAGCAGATACACCAACGCTGACGTACAGAAATAAAAGGTGAGAACATCAGGTGGAAGGTGAGCTGCTTCTGTTCTGCCCCTGAATAAAGGGAGGAATCATCAGCGGATAATTAGAGCCATGCTAACTCTGGAACAATTACGAGTTCCTCTGACAGAAAGTAACGCAACATCCCCAAGTTATGTGGGCAGAGACGGAAGCAATAGATCTGCGGAACCTGGATCAACACACAAAGACTGAAATAAACTTTGCAGGTCAAAACAGCCATCGTGTCTAAACCAGAACTAAAGCTGTGAGACTCTGAGGCTTCAGGACGTGATGTCAAAACACGCCGACAGATAAAGCATTAACATTTATTCCAGGTCAGACCCACTGCTCTGTTCCTGTCACATGATGTGCAAGCAGCTGACCTGGAATCAGATCTGAACGGCAGCTGCATGTGATCTCCTGATGTTCTCCGTGTGAGCGCTGCAGCTGAACTCCTCAGAGATGAGTCACGTCTTCACGCCTGGGAGATGATCGATTCCTTTTGTCCTGCTGTTGCTGCAGAGCTGCGCGGTCGGTGGCGTGCTGCCTTCGTGAAGCCGTGGCGTCACCGTGGCATGGACAGCGAGCCGCTGCAGAAGCACTTTGATATGATTTATGTTCTCTTTGTGCTTTTTCATCGTTAAAGCCAAATCAAGCAGAGATGTGGAGTCAGAGCTCCCAGCAGGATGTCATTAAGGTCTCAGCGTTACAGATCGTGCTCGGCTTAAATGAGTTGATGTTGAGAGCTGCTGCTGGTTGGGGGGGGGCTGACAGACCCCCACAAACACAGTTCTCACTGTGAGATCAGATCTGCTGATTCAAAGGTTTTATTTCCAGCACATAGATGGGCCCAGTCCGTGTTCTTCACCTCCAACCAATCATAAATCTGAAAGATTAACACATGATAGGCTAGGTTAGTCGCCTTTACTTCGTTGTGTTTGAAGTCACAGAGCTCTCTGAAACACTTACACGACATTAATATGTTGGACCAATATGTTGTGACATGGAGCTGTCAAGTTAGCGGAGAGCTCGCCGCCCGTCACAGCTGATCTCCTCGCTCTCTAATCGCTCCGTGATGATGTGCCGCTCTGTCATTGGCTGATTGAAGTCCTGATAAATAGGAGCGCTGTTGCAGAGCGCTGAGCACGGAGATGATAATCTGGTGCAACTGAAAGCATCTCCTTTGCCTCTTTCTCCTTCCTCTTCTCTTCATGTGAGGCAAATGTCTGACAGAGGTCATCGCCGGGGTTCACAGAGGAAGAAGAGTTTTTAATGTGCGGAGAGGATGAAGGTGATTTATAGATAAGCGCTTCTGAGTGAAGAGAATTCTCAGGACCACCAGAGGAAAAGGTTTATGTCAATACTAAATTTAGACAACTAAAAATAAAGTTTGTCCCTGCTGAACCAGATCAGATCACCTGGATCAGGTCTACCAAAGAGAATCATCTTCAGGCTCTAAACTAAACAGGGTTTTCATCGTGAAAAGCGTCTTTGGAGGTTTGCAGAGTTTGAACAGGGTCAATGAGTTTACAGAGCAGGAGAGTTGCAGACTTTAGCGAGTCACAGGTCTGCTTTTGTCTTAAGATGGTGACTCAGGTAACCTGTCGTCCAACAGAAGATAAAGAAAGATTTATATCGTTCAGGCTGTTTGGTGTAACGGCGTCCAAAGACTGGCTGTTTGGATTCATCTCACTTGAATTGAAGTTTAGTGTTATCCAGCCCTCTCCTGCAGAAAGTTAACTCTCCCTAACACAGCTGATTTAAGCAGCTTCAGTAGTCTGAAACAGCTGTGTTGGAGCTTTTCCACCTCACGGTACCAGCTCCCAGCTCGACTCGCCTTTGTTTGGTTTTCCACTGTAGAAATGTTGTACCTGTTACCTGGTACTTTTTTACGTGTCACCTACATCAAGGGATCCAAGCAGCAAGTTGCTGATTGGTCAGAGAGAATATTCACTATTCACTGCGTCATGATTGCGTACACCAGACAGAGCCCAGCAACAGAAAGTTTTATATTTTACAGTTTTCATATGTTATTTCATCACTAAATCCACTTCTGAGAAGTTTTGAGAAGAGAACTCAGCTGTGTAGATTTCGAATATCTCGTAAAACACGAGAAGTGATGGCGGAACAAAAATGTGCTTAAAAGTTTTCGGAGTTGAGGAGCTCTGCAAGTGGCGGCGAGGGAAGACTGTGGCGACCCGCGGGAGGAGCGTGTGAGGCCGGCCAGCCGCCCTCTCACAGAGACCCCTGCTGGAAGGTTTTCATACCGCTTATCTGTCTTTACATTCTGAGGAATGTTGAGACATTTTAACTGAAACCCAGAGACAGCTGTGTGTGTCAATATGACGACCAGCTACATTGAGGGTACTATCTCTGGGTACTATCTGCAATGGAAAACAGAGCAGGGCCAAACCGAGTCGCGTAGAGCTGGTACTGGTAATGGAGAAATGGCATAAAACACATGGTTAAATAAACAGATTTAGTTTCTTAAGGAAAAACGTGTATGTGACACTCAGCATGTAGCCAGGATGTAGTTAGCATTTTGGCTAGCAGGGTTGTGTTTCCGTCTAGGGATGTCACGATACCAGAAATTTACTAGTTGATACCGAGACCAGTAGAATTCAACACATCACCAATCAACATTCACTCCTTTAATAAAAAGCTTTGACACGGAGCTGGGGAGGAAACAGATGTGAAACTAAGTTGACCCGGTTTCCTTTCTGAGTCGGAGGAATTGTCGCTGCCTTCACAGCAAAATGGGACCTGACGTGTTTTCGGGTTTCGTGACTTCCCCGTGTCCGTCTCTTTGTTGTTTTTTTCTTGTTTTTCCGAAATGTTTAAATCATTAGCTGAACGTAAAAATGTGAATGTCGCCATGCCGGAGGCGTCACGTCCACAGATAGCGTCTTGATGTAGCGGAACAAACACGGTGAGGTTTAGCGTGGGGGTGATGACGTCTGTTGTGGCTTTTATTTTGAAATTTGCTCCAAGCTGGTTCTGCGCTGGCAGAGTTTGTTGCCACAGTTTAGCAGGAAAGGCTTCCTGAGCGAACGACTTCCTGCCGACACTTTCTGCTCCGACGCTCAAATGTTTTTCAGCTGCTCGTTGAGTTTCAGCCCAAAAACGCAGAAGGAAGAGAAATGACTGGATCGGAGGTGCTGAGTTACCGCTGCAGAGAGAGTGTTCCGCTGTTTGTTATGAAGAGGCTGAACACTTTCTGTTAAAGCAACATTATGTAACTTTTGCTCTCGGGGTCCCTCTACAGTTGGGAAACAGTATTGTCTTCTACTACTGTCGTAATATTACTAATCTTCCTCCTTTCATACTTTCTATATGTTTAGTAGACTAAACCTTTTTGCTCAAAAAATTGCGATTTGCAAGTCATCGATTGCAATGCTCAAATCAGAAAGAGAATTCTAGCAAAAGATAGTATGCAAGCAATACGTTACTTACTAGTCCAACAGCATGACGGCCAGGTCGGCATCGGTCGGGCACCCCTCCTCCTCCTTTAGCTCACGCCAGCGAGCGAAAGCTGGACCTATATTGATCCTCGTCCGGCCTTTTATTTTGTCACTCTCCCTTTTTCACTTTCTAGTCTCCTCCGACAAAGCTTTTGCCGTCTTCATTTTACTTGCTGCTTCGGCCATGACAACAACATAGAGACGGGTTCTCATGTCAGAATTTGAGGAGGTGGGGGTAGGTGGAGGAAGTGAGGTATGCCGTAGCGAATTTTGTAGTTCTTTTTGTGCTCTGGTTACTACCCGAACCCCGAAGTTATGTAGTGCCAGTAAAAGCGATACAGACACCGACAGGCTATGGCAGATGTGTCATTCAACCTATTGTAAGTCGATGTACCATCTCAAGGGTCTTGGAAATATATTATGAAGGCTGAAAAAACTACATAGTATTGCTTTAAAGACAGTAAATGTGAACATGAGCTCATGCAAATGAAGTCAGATATAGATTAGATGAGGGACCAAGGGAACACAATCAGTGCATGCATGAGTGTGTGTGCATATATCAGCAGTCTGTATGTG
>JAPMOB010129620.1:0-14918 GCA_029875015.1 Lepomis gibbosus | reverse complement strand
TGTGTGTGTGTGTGTGTGTGTGTGTGTGTGTGTGTGTGTGTGTGTGTGTGTGTGTGTGTGTGTGTGTGTGTGTCTGAGCAAAGCTTTACGTCTACATGCATCCGTGTGATGCGCTTAGCATTGAGAGGGTGGTAATCTGAAAATCAGCTTTGCCTTGGGCAGGTGGTGTGAAAGTTGGCAAGCAAGAAAGAAAGAGTGAGAGAGGGACGGTAGAGAAGGAAAGACGGACAGAGTGTGTGAATGACAGGGATGAGTGTGAAAGAGAGGGAGTAAAGAGAGTGTGAGAGTGGTTTATATTACATAACTGGCTTTTTCAATCCTCTATAAAAAAAAGAGGGCACACTTGACACACACACACACACACACACATGATAGCACATTACACATATGCATGCATTTGCTCACAAAAAAACATACAATAAAAAATAAAATACATAAAAAATATATATGAAAACACAATGATCCTGCTACCAAGCAATGTCCAAAGACAAAATAACTTCTGAGCCCCTGAGCCACAGACCTTCATTGTTGTCCAACAACTTCTTTTTTTTTTAAAGTTTATAAGTCCATGCATGTTGACTCAATGTTGTCCAGAGCATATACATTTATTATTATTTTTGACTTTGCAAAGGTGGACAGTGGAGACGTGACAAGAAATAAGAGGGGTGGCAGTGTCACATACAACAAAGGTTCAATCAAAGTGCGGACATTGTAATTATAGTATATTGTTTGCATCTTAACCACAATGCCACCATGATGCTCTGCCCTGCATAATTCTGCAAGACAATTAATTTCCTCAAATCCAACAACATACAACACTTTGGTGCTTTGAATACTCAGTAGCGCAACAAATTGTGCATTAATCCACAGATTACAATGAAAATAGTCCCCAACAAACAGCATTATTCATTCCTGTTTGAGAAACATTTGTGAAAAGCTAAAGCGCCCAGATGATTTAAGATATTACTTAGCCTGTTTTTAAAATGAAACTATATTTGTTTCCCACTTCTAAAAATGTATTTTCTTCAGTAGCAACAAATGTGCTTATAACTGAGTATCACAGACAGCATAGTATAAGAGAGACAGGCCGCTGCATTATTGGCTTGGTTTCTAATGCGATCAGAAAAGTATAGAATAATGCCGGCCTTATCCTTTGGTGACAAAGTGCATTAGATTAGATAACATTTAAGTCTGTAATGGTATTTTATACATACTTTTACTCTTGTAATATTAGTATCCATATGCATGAAACATTCTTTCAGGTGTTTTGTCCCTGAAAAGCCTCATCCATGACATCTTGAGGGCAAGTAGCAGCACAAACATTTATAAAGCTACCCTTATCCGGCAGCCAAAACAAGTGAAGTGCAGCAGTAAGAGCAAACACATTTTTGCACTGTGACTGCTGCAGATCTTCCCCTCACTGCCCGACCAGTGCTCCTGGCATGACCCAGGCAAACAGAGAACAGGGCTTGGGTGGTACTAGAGGGGAGAGGGATAGAGAAAATAACTCGGGCGGGCAGACAGAATGAGATATACTCAGACAAAGCATGGAGGGGGCAAAAAAGGAAGACAGAGGTAGTGAGCGGACAGAAGACTAAGAGAAGCAAGGGAGGGAGGGAGGGAGGGAGAACGTGATGGTCCACGTGACGCTGGCTCAGCCACTGCAGGCTGTTACGTAAGCGCACCCCCTGCCCTGTCTCCTCATGGACTGAGCAGACTGCGCTTCTCTCCAATCCCTCACTCTGCAGCCGCTGCCCACTTTTTTTTCCCTTCCACTCACATGGCTCCTCACATGGCTGCCCCCCCCCTCCCTCCCTCCCCCGCCCCCCCCTTCCTCGATCACTCTCCCTCCATCTCTTTCTCTCACTCTCCTCCACCCACTCATTGCACCCCAGGGGAGCCACCAACCTCTGCTGCCTATGCTGTCACTCTGTCTCTCTCTCCCCTTCTGTTTTTTTGTCTGTCTGCCTCTCCCTCTCTCATTATTTCCATCAATCCTTTTTCTCCCTCTCTCTTTCTCCCTCTCCCTCTCTCCTGTGCAGTGAGGCTGCAGCTCCACGCTCTGGGCTACAGGGATATGACAAAGAGAGGCCACAAATACATGCTTGAGCACACTCACGCACACCTACACAAACTGACATTTCACATATCGTTACCGCACTGTCTGGCTTCTCGAATGCCGCTTTTAAAAAAGTGGCTGTTTTTCCACTTTGAATTCCTCTGATCTTGTTCCACACAACTGTTGAATAAATTGCCTCTTCGAAAAAACAGCTTGGCTGACTGACACAAGATGCAACCACAAATAGGGTAAACAAAACTCTCACTCCTCAAGCAGCTGTAAGTGACACTGGCTGACATGTACTATATTGAGAAGGGTAGTCTTGACAGTATTACTAATGCAATTACACTGAAGGGGGTGTGGGGGTAAAGCAACATATATTCTATTTTAACAAGTAACGTTGTGGTGCAACAAAAACAGCCTTTAGTAGGACAGCATTGTCCGCCAAAAATAACCACGTCTGCATGAAATCCCACATCAGAGGACAACAACACATGTTTTCTCCCCAGTTTACTTCAGGACAACAGTTAGTACAATAAACTGAGCTCTAAGCGATGCAAAACAACAGACGATTCTTTGGAGTTGTTGTCTTCTTATGCACACTGATTGAAGTCTTGCCCGGAGCAGCTCATTTCGTGTTGTGTGAATTGCACAGCATCGCCTCCTCTCACCATGCAGTTGGAACAAACTCTCCTAAACCTTCCAAAGGTGATCGCAGACTTGACTTTTTTGTACTTTGGCCCCTACACCCCACCCCCTTAGTACACACACATGCAGCCACCTCCTTAATTCTCCTCTACCAACTCTTGTCATTCACTTTCCAGGCCTCTGGCTGAGAGGGGGGTGCAGCAGGAGTCAGGCTCCTGCACCCCCACTCGCTGCAGTATTGATTTGTTTGTTCAATGTTTGCACCCCCCTCGTCCTCTTTTCCTTACTTCCTCCCTCCCGTTCTTCCTCTCAGTATGAGTGTGTCCTCAAGTGCCTCCCCGCCTTATGTAACATAAAAAGGCCCACAGCATACTGATGAAGGGGAGTCTGGGCTCTGGGCCGATAGACATGGGAAACGAGGACTACACCGCACTGCTGATAGGTGTACAGCACTGCTGGCACTTGAAGACAGAGATAACTCCAAACTTTAAGATAATGTTACCTAATTCATGTGTTTTTTAAGTAACAGAGTGTATGAGAATCCTGAAATTTTTAAAAGTGAGAAATAATTGAATGAAAGCCGTTACATCCCCATGCAGGGTCAGGTACTCACAGACTCCTGAAAGCATTCCTTCTTGTCCAGCATCTCTCTGAGTGTCTGCAGGATCTTGATGCACAGCTTCTCCTCTTTGTCCATTAGCTTTTTGGTGTGTTTGATCAGTCTGACAGGGTGACAAGAGAAGTGTTGTATCATTTACAGTCATGTTTGGCTAATGTAGTCACTGGCTCACAAGTTAAAACAAAGCCATACTTTATTGATCACCACAGGTATTTTCTTCAGGTCAGAGCGCAACAGAGTAACAGCATCCCCGGAGGTTTAATGATGTATCAAAATTTTTTATGAAATACCTAATATGTCAGTTTGAGTAGTCCCCTATTTGTATTTGTTTATTTTAAAATTAAATGATGGTCTTTGTAATATTGTTCAAATATGTTTTTAGTAATTGTTTCTTCACTTTTAGAGAATAGAAAAACAACAAGGTACTCATTTAAAGCCTTTAGAACCCTGATTAGAGCAGACAGGATTTTAAAAATGTGACCAGCTGATTTAGCTGTTTTCCAAAGACTGCCTAACTAATAAATATAATAGTAACAGTAATTAACAGTAGTTCATCATTGTAGGTTTTTGTTACTACTAGTTATTCCATCCTGGCAATATATTACTTGTCCTTTTTTGACATGCCAATCTTTAACTTAGCACAAATAAATATGATAAATATCAGTAAAAATAAACAGTTATCTGCAACTTCCATCAAAAATCTTAACTCATCTGCTGGTCTTTGTTGGTCGCTTGTTTGTTGCTCCATACACAAGCTACGGACAGTGACTTACTTGGACATGAAAGCGCCGCTCTCACAGCGTATCCGAGCAGCCTCTGGAAACAGCAGCTCGGGGCTATGAAGAACATCCACCAGCACAGAAAACTCTGCCTGAACCTTTGGACTGAACTGCTCCTCCAGAAGGGACACAACTCCCTGTACATCAAAGACACACATAAATGCTCAATCAAATGCTGTCATGCGGTGACTGATATTGCTGAAGACCATACAATAAAGCTCACATAAAAGTTCTCAACTTGGACTCTCCTATTCATGTAATTTATTAGCCACGCTAGCACCAAGGCTCTAGGGATGGCAGTCTTGGTCAGTCAGTTCACCACTTTGGTCCAGACTGAAATATCTCTAATATATCTAATAACTGTTGGCTGAATTGCAACGACATTTTGTACAGACATTTCCTCTAGCGCCACCTTGAGGATGACAATTTAGATTTTTAATTTTAACGGCTTGCCATACCATATGGTCTAGACAATCATGTCCCACTAAGAATGAAAAAAAATGGTGATTCTTGTGCAAAATAATGACATTCCCAGCAAGCTAAGGCTAATTAGCTAATGTTAGCATCCTAACACGCTAAACTAACTAAACTAAGATTGAGAGAATAAATGTTACACCTGCTTAACAATTGTCACTACGAGCATGTTAGTAAGCTGACATTAGCATTAAGCTCAAAGCACTGATGTGCCTACACTGCAATAACTAAAATCTTTGTAAGATTAGTTATCCTAATTGAAGGCAAAATATACTTGTTTTTTGTCTGACAAGATATTTCTTCTTACCAGCCGGCTTTTATGTAAGAGAATTTCACTTGTTTTTTGGCCTTAAGTAGCAAGTGAAATATTCTTGTTCTGTTGGCAGATAATTTTGCTTTTTTAAAGTAAATTTTCCCCAATTTTAATGCTTTTTTCCCTTGTTTTTGAGAGCTCAGTTTTTGCAGTGTACATGCAGTCTCAGTTCCACTAGCATGTCTGTAGACTTGTAGTCTTGGTTAAAAGAAAAAGTGCACCTGCAGCTTCTCAATGATGTTCTTATAGTCAGGGCCACCCAGGGGCTCCTTGCGGGGTCGTGTGCGGGCAGAGATCCTCCAGTCCTTTGCTGCTCGCTGCACCATGTTGCTATGGACCTTCAGAGACAAAGTGTTGACCTGACTGTCTAGGTCCACAGGGATGGCTATGGCCCGTGCCTTAGCTGTGGGAAAACATGCAAGGTTAGACGTTGGCGTGAGTTTATTTGTTCTGCTCATACAGCAAACACAGCACAGACACCTTAACCCCAGGTGATCCAGTAGAGATTCTTGAAGTACTGTGCAGCTCATACACTGTGACTTGAAAAACAACACATCTCTGAATAAATACAACAAAATCAATACATTTACTATAACAGTACATTTATTATTAATTTACATTTTAATAGTACAGCACTCACCAACGTCAGCCAGAGTTTTGATACAGCTCTCAATATTGGCCTTCTGAGCGGAGTTGATCCAGGGGCAGTTGTAGATCCTGAAAGCAGACTGGAGTAGCTTGATGAAGACAGACTGGTTTGTCTGTGAAAAAGAGGAGAGAGAGAAGGGAATAGTGTTTTTTTTGAAGGGCGTAAGTGTAAGAAAAACAGAGACAATCCTGATGGGAACACTTCAATATTGTCTAACCCTTCAATATTTTCTCTGATAGGAGACATTAGTACAGACTTCTGCGTAAAACACCTCAAGCAGCCGCTCTAGATACAAATGTCTTCAATGAGACACGACGGTCCCAGGCGAAGGTGCAGTGAAGGAGGCAGTCTGTTGTCAAATATTTTTACTGTAAAGTCTCTAAAAGTTGGCAAAGGGTTTGGACGTGCACATGAGTGACTCTCCCTCTGCGTGCGCATTTCACATGGTTGTCAGAGGTGAAAAACAATACCTGCAGGTTGGAGTGGTTGACGGAGAAAGGTGAGCTGAAGAAACCCTTGACAATGGCCATCACTGTCTCTGTCACATACTTCTCCAGGGCAGGATCAGCATGGTTACGGTCTGTGGTGGTGTTGCACACCTTAAATACAAAAAATAAATAGAGGAAAACTTCTGAAAAAGCTCAACCTCACAATACATATTTTTAATTTTCTCTGCACATGCAGTATGTGAATAGATGCAGCATATGAGTAAGCCTCAGTGTATTGTTATCTGGTAGACATGTGTGACTTTTCAGTCAGTGCCTTACACTGGACATGTCCACCAGAAAGTTGTCAAAGAGCTTCCAGATATGATTGGATGTGTAGATCTCCTTCATTTCTACCTCTGTGTCCACATAGCAGTGGTTCACAAAGTTCACATAAGCAGTTTTCACCTGGGTATAAAGAAATAACAAAATAAGATGCCTGGTTACTTTCAGATAAAACTCATGCTATATTGTTCTTTCCTAGTAAAATAATCTAGCCTTTACCTCTGGTATACAGTTGACGTTAGTGACAACTTTGACAATGTCGTCCAGTGGTAGCAGAGAATTGCATTTCAGCTCAGTGTAGACGTTCTTGCCCTCGGTGCAAGCAGCCAGTAGCTCCACAAGCGTATTGTGGTAAGCCAGAGGTCCATCTGGATCTGTCCGATCTCTCTCAGAGCCCATCATATCCAGCAACAATGGAAAGGAGGAGCGGTCGTTGTAGAACACCAGCACGTCCTCGCCTCCGTTAACCAGCTAGACACACGAACAGAGACCCACAGAAACGTCACATGAGGTAAATGCAGGGTTTAGCTGAGGTCCTGCCACTATCACCAGAACATATTCAAGATACGTTATACAAAAAAAATGCATCAGAGCCCAAGTATTTTCTTTTGCAAATATTTCTTAATGTAAACCAATATCACAAAGAACTGCATATTTTATAGCACTGAAGTTTAAGAATCCTGATCATTTTTGTAAATAAGTGCAGCAAACTGCTCCTGTAACTAAACATTAAACATAATGACTGTAAGGTATATTTGACCTCCACACATAACCTTATAAAAACTATACACTAAAGAAAAAAATAAGAAATTAGACATCTTCAGTATTCCCTTATACCGTAATAATAGTAATCACAGAGACATGTTACATTTTTCAGGTGATCGGTGGTTGCAATTTATGCAAAATATTACCATCGTGTGGATTGATGTGAGGGAACAAATATGCTATTTCTCACCTCTGTCATGACTTTGTCCTGACATTTCTTCACATACTTCCCATCAGCTCTCACAATGGTTTCCAGGAACTTGAGGTACTTGACGTGTCTTCCGTGTATTTCAATGCAGTGGACAAAATGATGGACCACACGGTCGCTGATCTCATTGCACAGCTGGTAGTTATTCATAAAGATGTGACGCATTGTCTCAGCTTCCATCAGCTGGTGGAAAACATCATGATTCAGTCTTTTAGAAGAAGATCATCGTCATGAAAACAGTATATAGATTCATTTGTATAACAGAAATAAAACCAAAGCTGTTCCCAACCAAGACAACATATCACTTTTTTGCGGTCAGCCTGCTGTTGTTTTGAACCTTGTACATTTCATTCTGCTGATCCTACATGCTCTACTACAAAAGACGGTAAGGTATGTCTAGGGAAAAGTGCAATGAGGTCATATCAATATACCCCTGGAGTGAGGAAGAGGTTCTGGTGTTTATTTAGCAGAGCTTGGTTCTGAGGGTTTCCTTTGCAGAAGTTTTGCAGAAACGTATGCGCCAGGGTCATGATATCAGTCATCTTGTCATCAGTCTGTGCAAAGGCAGAACCAAAAAAAAAAAAAATCAAGGAAAGATTATCAGAAAGTCAGAAACCATTTCACACAAATATTTCACACAAACACCAAGTGCGACGAGTTATTCAGTTGCCTGTTCTGGTTGTTACTTACCTTCTCATAGGGGATCTGCAGCAGGTCCAGCACGACAGTATGGGCCCCCATGTTCTTCAGTAGCCTTTGCTGCTGCACACGACTCTTTTTACTGGGATAACACAGCTTATTGAGCCGCTGTAGGATCTAAATATCAGACACACACCTTTTGTAGACACATTACAGAAAAAATGACAAGAAAAATCTGGAAATAAAAGATGTGGGGCTCACCTCTTTGATGACATTGTAGTTGTTTGCTTTGTTGCTGTCAATTTGAGGTTTATTATCTCCATCCTGTACTGGGCTCAGGACACCCTCCTGGCAAGAGACATGCATGAAGAAAAATGGAGTATGTAATACAGTGTATAAATAAAAGTATGTTTAAGTAACTAAAGCCCCACAATTGTTATGTGTTCACTCAACAAAAGGTTCATCTTTGGCATGCCACAACCTCTACATCCAGTTTCTAATTACCAGGCGTTTGGCACACTGTGATGGGAAAAGTCCCCCCACCGATACCACTGTGCATAATTGTGACAATAATGATGTGAAGACAACACTACATGCTACAGACCTGACTTATAGCAGAATCCTGTTCTGCCAGACATTATTATTCATTATTCCTAAGTTCTAAGCTAACAAAGCAGCCTTCCATCAGCTTTGATGAACAATCAACCAACAAACAAAGAAGCCAGTTAGAGTGCATCTGATTGACTGATGGGACATTTAGGATAAATATAGTAACTTCCTGTGAAGAAGTACATGTGACACTCAAAACTGAAGTGAGGAATTTTGCTTTTACATGCTGGATACTGTTACATGATGGCACAGCACCTCAATGATCTGTTCTTTGCCCTGTCTGTTGTCCATGTCTTCACCGATGTAGACTCCACTCTTCTCCACCCACAGCTCTGACTTCTCAACAGTCAGACGCAGTTGGTCCAGGTCTGTCTTGATCTGCTTATAGTTATCTACATCCTGCTCTGACACAAGCAGCTGGACCTAGAAAACACACACACACACACACACACACACACACAGGATGAGAAATAAACCAGACATAAAAGATACAAATGTGTGTGAGAGCATATCTCTGCCAAAAAGTCTCAGTGCATCACTTGGGAAAGTCAGGACATTGTTAAAAGGGGAGCTTGTACAGCTCTAGATTCCAGCTGAGGAAAGCTGAGGAACTGTCTCTTAGTGAGACAGTTTACAGCAGCTGCTGTTTGGCCCTTTGGAGAACCCTCTTAATCCAAACTGATTGAATCAACCATGACAAAAATCACTTAGCTGAGGAAGTGCCAAACACTACACTCTGTCTGCTCACCAAGTATCAAATGCTTTGAGTTTAACTGCTGAGTTGCTACCTGTTTGAAGGCCTGCAGCACCTCGGCTCTCTGGCTGAAGTGTTTGAAGATGAGTTGCAGCGAGCCAGACACCAGCAGGGGGTAATCTTGCATGATGAGATGGATCAGAACTCTCAAAAAAGTCCGGCCACCCTCGTCGTCCAGCTCCACTGCACTTAACTCTGAGCTGAAATCAAATGCGGTGGATGGGGGATTTTAAGCAGATGCAATCATTTCCAAAGAGACTAAGACCAGATCCATTGTTTTTCAGCACAGCTTCACCTACCTCCCTGCAAACATGCTCTCTGCTTTGGTTGCAATTTCATCTATGTCAGGTTCAGAAGCTGGAGACAATATAAAGTGGACAACTGGTCAGTCAAGTACAGGAGGCTGCGTTGGTGAACAACTCATTTGGAATATAAGAAGACTGATTTAGTATTGGCATTAAGAGAGAATAAAGTCTCACGTGTCACAAGGGGGAAATCAGCCATAGAAGCAGAGCTGTCAGTTATAGTCTTGTCCCCAAACTCTTTCTTGTAGATGGACAACAAGTATGTGATCCTATAATCCAACCTCACGCTCAGGATGAACTAACAGAGACACAAAAAGAGACTTAGGCACTGAAATCAAACAGTTGAACGACTCCAAGTTGCACCAAAAATCACTAAAAGTGTATCCAGTAGGTGGCGCTTACTTGCAGGATCTCAATGATCTTCAGCTTGGTGTCCATCACCATGACATCTTCATTGTCTGGCAGGAAGAGTCCTTTCCCGTAGCGCAGAGAGGGAGAGGTGTCAGGGAGGCTGTGCGGCACACCACGACTCATCACCATCTGAGTCATCATTTCCCCAACACCATGGATCGTACGCAAGACATTGTTGCCTAAAGGAAACATTCATCATCTTCTTACACAGTTGACATATTTCAGCTCAAGCATATGACTATTTGTATCATAAAAGCTAAAACATCTAGAGTTACCGTATTCAGACATTTAAACCTAACCACACTTTTTATTTACTACTTTGTCCACTTTTGTTAAACATTTCCAAAGAGGTTTTTCAATCCAGTTGCAATCTATCCTGAATTATTTTCCAAGAGCAGATCAGTTCTTTATTTCACTGATCTGCAGAAAGTCATCTTTAACCTTATATATCCATTTCTATAACTTCATATTTTGGTTCTACCGACACCCAGTCTCCTTAAACTGGTCCAAAAAGCTTTAAAGATTCTTCTAACAGGGTCTAAAAGCAAGACTAACACTCCAGTTCTTTTCTCCCTCTCCCTCGACCCTGTTTAATTCTAAATCCTAATGTTTTTATGCATAGCCTTGCTTCTGCATACATTTATTGACTGCTGAAACCTGAGGTCTATTGACGCTGCTTCTTTTCTGCCCTTCTCTTGGAGAAGACAAATCATTTGATCATCATTTTAAGGTGAATCACAAGGTTGTTGTTTTTTTGTAAATAGCTTTTTTATTTAGCCACCCAAATTATAGAACCTTCCCCTTCAATTATTTTAGTCCCATAAATAGGAAACAACAAAATATAATTTGAATGATTAGCTTTAAACTTTCTATCTACTGTTTTAAGTGCTACATAAAATAATAAAGCTTAGTTGACCAACGCCAATGAAATAATGCACTTATGCAGGGTAAGTGGACTGACCAGCCTCTGGGCTCTTGTTGAGCTTGTTCATGAAGGTGAGTGGGTGCTGAACAATATCCAAGATGGCCAGCAGAGTGCGCGTGAGACGCAGCAGCTCACTAAAGCTATAGAAACCAAAGTAAACCAGGTTCCGAGCCAGATTTACTACCTGGAAGAGAGAAGTACAACAAGCACATTACTGAAATTAACCTGTGTGAGAAACTAAATGTGGATTAAACTACTCTAATCATATTTGAAATGCATCTACACCGTGTTGAGTTTATTTTACCTCTAGAGTGAGTTCATTCTTGTCTTTATCCCCAAAAGGAAAAGGCTGGCTGACCACGTCTCTAAGGTATTCTTCCACAAACTCCATGGTGGGAGCAAACTTCCTCTTCATCTCTTCTCTTGAGGTGTCAGTGGACTCATACTCAAACCTGTGGAAAAAGCACAATCAGTCACAATCACAATCACAGCCTGCACTAAAACACATAATCATACAGACAGATGCTCACTCATGGATGGTGATCTTGGAGGGGATCTCGGTCCAGAGGCGAGCGTAGCGTACAGGCACCACAGCCTCCTGTGGGTCACGGTCAACATGCATGTGCAGCATGAGACGGCAGAAGGAGGCTCTGAGGTTGTAGGGAAGGCAGTCATCATACATGCAGCGCAGGATCAGGTCCACAGGTAGCTGACAGGAGATCTGGTTGATGGCTAGGTACTGACGGTCCAGACACATTTTAGCAAACAGGTTGAGTTGGTACCTACAAAGAGGCGAAGGACAAGGGGAGAGATGTTTGTTTGCAGATTGGAGATATTGTGTTACGGGGGAGAGAAGGTGTAACGTATAGGGGAACTAATGGAAAGTCACCTGTAATAGGTGATGATGTCTACATCCATCTTGTGGTTGCCCTTAGCATCTTGGGCCAGGTGGCGAATAGATTTGCCGTGAGGCTCCTTGTGGCTGTCGATCCAGTAGAGCCAAACCTCTTCCTCCTCCTCCACTTCTTCATGCAGTGAAGACTCTAGGTTGGTCTCTGTGTTAGAGATTAGTCTGGAGGGTGGGGGTTGGTGGCATAAATCAGTTACTAGAAAAATTGCACATATTACACTCTGACGTAGAGCTGCTGCTGATGAATTTCACAAGAAGCAACACTGGAAGAAACATGCCGTGGAGAGTACTGCTTGTGCATGTTTATACATGTTTAAAAAATGAACGCCTGAAATATGACAGGATCAACTTGGATGTTTTAAATACAGATGCCACAGGGTGTGACTCACTTGGTCTGGATGAGGATATCTGCGTTGGTGGGGTTCAGCATAAATTTACAGATAAGCTCCTGTGTAACAGGGATGGCAGTCTTGTTGGACACACAGAGATCCGAGAGATAATCCAGGAATCTGGAAGAATAGACCCGACATGGATCACCATGTTTAACCAATGTTTTACACACAAAGTTTCAGCATAGGAACATCTGAACTGATTGTACACATGGAAGTTTGTGTATGTTCCTGAATGTACGCACCATTCTTGGTCTGCCCCCTTTACAGTTGCTTTATATGAGATTTTGTAGGTTTTCTGTCTCTTACAGTATTTACTGTATTTTATGTAAAGCAGGGAGGCACAATAACATCCACACCTTATAATCTACCCATTGCGCACTCCAATACAACCCCACACAATACGGTGTCACAATGACCTAGGAGGGGATGACCACACAGGTGAAATACTAACATTTTACATTTCATAGAGGTAGGGTTAAGATGGCACGATTCACATATTGGATTGGATTGCATTTTAATGTATAACAAAAGTAATGCATTATTCAGTTCATGTTTCACAAAATCAACCAACAAAAGTCTTATGTTTTCCTGCACAAAATAATATTTTCCCTAAATGTTGTTAACTTGCTCCCCTGGGTCATCTACTGGGAGGTATCCATGTCTGACCTGGGCTCTCTGTTGCGTCTCAGCAGGCTGACGAACGTCTCAATCTCTTTGGATGTGATGTGTTTTTCCAGCAGCTTGCGGTTATTGTGCAGGAGGGCAGTGATTGTGTCCTCAGCCAGGATCTCATACCCGATCTGAGACTGCATGATTGAGAACTTTTTGGCAATATATTCCTGTAGTGGCACAAGAAACACAAGGTTAGAAACAGTATCACAAGTGGTAGTAAAATTAAGTTGAGAGACAATGGCTAAATGCAAATGTTCATTAAACCATTAGCCAGGGAAAACTTGTTGAACAACTTTTGAAAGAAAAAATAAATCACTGATTCACATTCATGACATTACCGAGAGTTACACCTGAGAGCTGCCTGTCACCTCCACAGCCAATGAGCAGCTCAACATGAGCTAACATTAGAAATTTAATTGAGAAGTGAGTCAAATTTATTTTCAGGCTGTGGGACAACAAATGCTGGGCATTTTTACTTCAGTAAAATTGGTTAAAACAATTATGTCCCTTTTGTAGTTATTTTGTAAATGGTGATCATTGAATGTCCCTATATCATATATATGTTTATATATGTTTATATATATATGTCCCTTTAGTTGGTGTAGGCCTTTTTCACAGAGGACATTTTGACTTTTTATGATAGCAAAGCACATGTGATCCGAATACTAACGATGGCTCTGTCCTCAGAGTAAGTGTCCCTGTAAGCCATGACAGTGTGATCAATAATTGTACTATTTGCACCTGTGCTTTTCCTTCTCTGACATGTCAAAATGTCTCATGTGAAATTGTTTGTAGTTTTAATGAAGTAATGATTAGGTGAGCTGACAGAGAGTGAGGAACAAGAACAAAAGAAACATGTCTTCCAGTGAGGTGCCATGTTTTTACTTCTTGTTTTGCTCTTGTAATAAAATCACACAAAGGCTTATCTGTAACATGCTAAAATGCAGGACAACTATAGCACAAGTAGAGTAAAGTCTACATTCAGTGAAATCACTCAGCAGAATCAGTTCTCCAGGTGTATCAATCTATAGACTACTCAATACTAAACTTGTGTGGAAGGCGGAAACATGCCTGGTTCTTGCGATAGTCCTGTTGGGAGTGGCGTAGCACCCTGTAGCAGAGGCTGAACATGTACTTGAAGTGGGCATAACGCTGGTCTCCTAAATCTTCCAACTTTAGCATCGGAGCTTCATTCATACCTTTGAACGGAGCACTCAGGATGCCAAAGATCTGGGGGACAGAAACCCGCATACAATGATGAAGAATCAACAGAGCATCTGCAGACTATAGCAGGAAAATACATAAAAACACTTTTTAAGGCCAATCTGTGGTTATTGTAAAAGATCACACTAATGGAAAGATCTGCCTTGGGCATCTATGTCAGTCCTGGGCCCTAGTGTTAAACTTCAGATCAATCTCCATTTTGTCCCAAAATAAGACAAAAATACACTGTGTGCATGCGTTTGTGTGTGTGTACTCAGGCAGACCTGGGCGAGGATGTTCTGTTCCCTCATGAGTTTCTGCCTCTCTCGGTTGGGTGTGGAGGTGACCACAGACAGGACATCCTGACCGTTGTTGGGTACCACACACACAAAGAAAAGCAGGTCTTCCAGGAGCTTAGTCACAAACCTGAAATATATATGAAGGCAAAAAAGAACATGAAATCATAAAACATGCACTCCATCTTGTGTCAGCTGTATTGTCATGCTCATGTATCTGTACCTCCTGTCATTCTGAGTGATGCTGCCGTGAAGAAGCTTCTTTACAGTGGACTCCAGGACCTTGTTGGCATCGTTGGCAAAATCCAAGTCCCTGACCTCTGACAACGGAACAGATACGATTGCAAAAGCCTCTTTGTCCTCTTTGGTGGGACAGGTGCCAATCTGTTGATGGAGCCAAAAGAACATTTCAAATACTGCATCCATGTTTGTTTTACTTTAGTGAGTGCCTGTACCTGTGTGTGTGTGTGTGTGTGTGTGTGTGTGTGTGTGTGTGTGTGTGTGTGTGTGTGTGTGTG
>JAPMOB010129612.1:0-10018 GCA_029875015.1 Lepomis gibbosus | reverse complement strand
GGGGGGGGGGGCAGTCAGTTTAGATCCTCCTGGTGACGGCCTGCTGCTGAGACACAGTTATTATGTATTTAAACAAATATATAACTATGACACATAAAGCTGAAATCTAAACCTTTGAGCAGCTGGAACTTTTTGCCATCCGAGCATCAGTAGAAGAAAAGAAATCTGTCTGTTTTGGTCATTTAAAGCTGCAGTTTTTTATCGTACATCTTACTCTCTCTCTTTCTCTCTCCCTGCAGCAAACAGAGGGAACAGTGGTGGTGTCAGCCGTTACAGGGTCACACCTGCATCAGACCCTGTGAGGACTCAGTATTATCAGTAGTCTGTGGTGATGTGCATCTACAGTGTTTCATCGTCACATGTGGACGCATGGTCGAGACCCCTCGGTGTCAGTTTGTGACGCAGTGGGAAGTCCTTTAGCATCAATGTTGAATATTAAAAGTATAGGCGTAGTATAATGACAGAAATATATAACAGAAAAGTCCAAGTAAGGAGGTGGGTGGGTCACAAACTGGACTTTCATCCAGGAGACCACTGTTCCTTTTTTTAGTTTAAAACAAAAACACAACATTGATGAAGTTATGTAACTCGTAATGTAGTTATTTTACCCTAAACCATGATGTTTTCCTAAACCTAACCAGATGCAACGTTTGACAACGTTAATCACTGGTTTTATTTTGAAAGTCTAACTGGACGTGCATATTTATTCCTGCTAACTTGCCCACTGAACCCTCCACATGGAAAATGAGTAAATAAACGGTACCCAGGGCTTAAAAAGAGAAGCCAAATGGTCTTGACCAGGGTCCATATGTGTCGAGTTGGGAGTGAGGATGTGTTGCCTTGTTACCAGACAAGCAGGCAAAATATTGTTTATTTACTGGTGCAGCTGTTTTTCATCTTTAGTCCCTGGACAGATGCTAAAAACAGAAGATTAAAAAAATTAGTAATAATTAACAGAGAGGAGAAAATATGCAGGGCACTGTTACATTATCAGGTGTTTTTTTTTTAGACACATGCACTGAAGGAGACGACGGTGTGCAGCATTATTAGACACTAATGAAAAGATGCAAAGCAGAAGCACAGACACAAAAAGCACAAACAAAACTCACTCTGCCGCAGTTAAAGACAGGCGGATCCATCAGGTGAGATTATTTATAAAGTCGACAGAGCTGACAGCTAATTTCTTTAATAAATAAATAAATAATCCAGTTCAGTTTCTGATATAATGCAGTTTCACTTTTTAAAGGGACGCACTGAGTAAACTGGCATCACAGCGACAGACGTTTAAAGACTCGGGAAGTTCTTGCTCCTCCATCATTAACCTGCCCTTACTGCAGCCCCGTCCACACTGCGCCGCTTTAGTTTAAAAACTTATTTTAAACAGACTGGGGATGTGCGTGCCGGTGTAAACATGAAGCAGACGGTCTTTTCTCTAGTTACAGAAGATTTGGAGAAAGTATAAAGAAACAGAGACGAAGAACCACAACAGTTTTAATTTTGTCATGGACCGATAACGAGCTGGGACTGTCACTGAATGTAACAGGGGAGTTAAAAGCATCTTTGGCGGCGGAGAACAGACTGGGAGTCGTCGCAAAGTAAATACGGTGACATGCACAGTACAAGTGTAGGCTGAGAGTTATCTGCACACAATATTTTAATAAAAATACAAATCTAAAACTCAGTCAGCAGCATCTGTTTCATCTTTGCATGACTTGACCCAATCAGAGAGCCGAGCGTCTGCGTCATGGTTTCTAAAGTCCTCCGTTTTTGCCCGTCTTCATTAAAACTCTACCCCGAGTTTCAAAACAAAAACGGGGTCGGCAGCGTTTTCAAACTTCTCTGTTTTAGGTCTTTGTTTAGGACGTTTTAGTCTGGACGGGAGGTGCAAACATAGCAAAAGGTCTCAGTTTTAGACCCGAAATGCAGCAGTGTGGACGGGGCCTGCATCTGTCTAACCCCCCCCAAACAGGATTTACTTTTAACAAGCGTTTCTTTTCTCTCCGCTGCTCCGCTGTCCTCAGTGAGCCGGGCTGATAACGGTGAGACAGCAGAGTCCTTTTTATTCTCACATTTGATCCGACAGTTCGGGATGACATCAGAGGCTTTGTGATGATTCTGATGATGTGAATGATTCTGATGGTGTGAATGATGAGACAGGGTGCTCGGTGTGCATGTGACCTTCATGTGTGGAGTTAAATTTCATACTGTTTTTTATTGTGCTTTTGTCAGGGTTTATTATTATTATTATTATTATTATTATTACTACACACCCAGTATCTGTTCATGCAATGATGATGCAAAATCATTACATCATTTGGGTGATGGTGTGTCTGAGCTAATCTTTTCTATGAGATATTTTCAATACACGTCATTTCCTTAATAACACGTGTAAAGGCCTGTTATTATTTCAGAATCAATAAATGAAGTTTTCTTTTGCTTTCGTCACACATCTGGTGATCTTTCCAGTTTAGAAACAGCTTTAACTTTATCCAGTTTATTTTTATTCTTGTTCCAGAAGACGAAGGAACCCTGGCTGATGACAAACGCATCTTAACAGGTAAAACTCGTCTGACGGGAGGATAAATATTTGATAGCATTTTTGTACACTGAAATTAATCATCATCCATCAGTGTGAGTGACTTCGGCCTTTCTCCTTTTCACAGAGATGGAAGAAATACACTTTGGTAGGTTCTCACTCAAAATGTTTGACTGGTTCATGTTTAACGTGCAGAGGAAAATACTGAGGTTGATCTTTTTTTTTTAATTCTTTGTGCTGTTTCCTTAAGTTTAGGAAAAAAACATGTATTTCCCTAACACATGTTCTCTACATGTGAAAAACATGTTTCCAGAGGATATAACATGCATCATGCATATGTTCCAAAACCACGTTTAACATGTACAAAGCACTTGTTCCACATATTCTATTTATACATTATGTGCATGTAATATGTGAAGACTCTCGCTAATCTTATACATAATATTATGTGCTTTGCATGTATGCATTTACTGTGTCATAATTAAACTAAAGTCAGCTCTTTGTAGTTACGGTTGGCAGGACTTTGCCGCCCTCTGCTGGACAACACTGACATGTGAAACACCTTTTTATGACACCTTAATGCACAAAATGTTTTGTTTGATTAGTTTATATTTAGTCATTTTCTGTCTTCCATAGCAGCGGCGGCCTCCAGCATTTGGGGCCCGTTTCAAAACTACAAATCACTTAATTTTAGAAAAAATATGCATACATTAAAACATATGTTATAACATTTAGAGCTGAAAACTAAGAAGGTCCGTCTATACGTAAGATGATGTCTCACTTGCGCGATAACCATGTTTTTTAAATTTGAACTGTCATGGTCACTTATATCTAACAGTTACTATCAGCAATTTACAACATATAGAGAAGGTTTAACACCTCAAACAACACCAACATACTGTGTGTGAAAGCATCCAGAGAAACTGTCTGTAGTAAGACAGGTCAATGTGGAAATCTGGAGAGTAACACTGATTAATATGTAGTTTATTTTAAAAGTGGGTGAATTATTCAGCTCAGTGTTCTAAAGCTGAATGCTTCTCTATGTTAACTCTTTGCATGTGTTCTTAAAATATTAAATGTTAATACTGAGGAGGTTTAATGTTTTCTTCCTGCAGATGAGGCCGACTGTGACATTACTGATGGAATCTACCTGGGTAAGACAAAGTAAAAGGATTCAGATGGTGTGAAACAAACTAATGCTGAAGGAGTGAATGAAGGCTAAGGCTTTTTGTGCTGCTTGGCATGTTTGTGGATAATGAATTTACCAAGAATAAAAATAACTGAACAAACAAATCAAGGACAGATGTATTTCCTCAGTAAATGACTGAATGATTTATGTCTCAGCTGGTTTCCGTCGGAGTTTCCGCCTCTGGAGGAGGACGTCCTACAGGAGGAGGCGACAGTCCTGCACCTCCTGCTCACCCAACAGCAACGCTCTGGCCACCCCCTACGAGGAAGTGGCTTTGTACCAGCGCCCCCCGCAGGAGAACCACCGCCTCATCATCCTCAGCGGTGAGAGGTTTAAATTACTACTGAAACTGTGTAGCAGCAGCTCTACGCTGAACTTACAGCCGAGTCGATCTTATTCATGCAGCCCGAAATCACAGTGTGTCTGTAAAATCTGTACAGAAACACAGTTTGTCCTTAGAGCCTCAGATAAGGGCCCCGGATACAGGAAAAAGTTCTCAGTAACTAATTCATGATTCACTACATCAGATCGCATTAAAACTTAAGAAATGTCACAGCTAGTAAAGAGTTTAGTGACATGTAAAACGCTGTCCAATCAAGAGCAACCATGACGTTCATGAATATCTCAGCGGTGTTAGTTTTATTTGTCTGCGTGCACGTGGAAATCGTTGTTTCAGAGGGAAATACCTGATTATGCTAAGCTAACTGACACCGTTGTTGATGAGTCAAGTAAACGCAGGACTTTCACTCAGGAGACTGAGGTTAAAATCTTGGTGTGAAAATCCGACGGATTTCACGTGCAGTCCCGAACGATTTGGTGGAGTAAATATTTTCCTCCTCTTCCTTTGTAAAATACTGTTCCTTCGGTTCCACTTGTCTCAGGACCATCCTGGTTTTAGAACATCATTTTGTTCCTATGAACTGTTTGTTCCTCTTTCTTCTACACTGATGAACAATATTTTGTCGTTAAACTCGTCACGTGTCTTTTCCCTCTCTGGACAGGAGCTTCAGGAGTTGGAGTTAACGAACTGAGGAAAAGACTCATCAAGCTGAACCCTTCGACCTTCCAGGGACCCGTACCTCGTACGTGCCCTCCGCAGTTTATTATTACTTTGTCCTTCACATGGTGACAGAGTCCACAATGATGGGGAAGATAAAAACAATATCCACAGATTATCCACACGGACATTTAGATGTTCACATAGAGGAAGGTCAAAGGGACAAAATACACATCTTTAGATTCCTTAGGAAAAGATAAATGTTATAGTGTATGTATAAAGAGTCTGCAGCCACGTCAGCATGTAAAATGTTAAACATGTTCATCATGTTAGTTTATCATGTTAGCATGCTAGCGTTTGGTAATTTTGGGAAATTGGGAAACAGCTGTGTTTTATAAACCTGTATTCTAAATTCACAGAAAATGTATCACCAGAATTATATTTTCCTTAATTTCCTCCTAGAGTTTCCGTATGGAGGACTGATCACGACAAATTCAGAAATAAATACATAAATAAATACATAAATAAATAAATAAGCAGCTGATTAAAGACAGAGGAAGACATGGCTGGTAGAATCGTCTTCAGACAGAGTTGGTAAACACCTCAGCGCACTGAAGGAAGCCATCTGACTGTGGGAGGAACGTTGTGCAGCGTTGCAAGGAAACATGTCGTTCAATCCGAAAATGTTGGAAACCGACGCAAAACGTTTTGAGGTTGAACTCTCCCCAGTTAATTACATACCTGTTTTTCATTGGCTGTCGCCCTGTTCCTCCAGACACCACTCGTCCAATCAGAGCAGGGGAGCAGCCAGGAAGAGAGTACCACTTTGTCACCAAAGAGCTGTTTGAGTACATGGTCTGCAACCACAGGTAGGCCTCTTTTTCCTTTTGACTGTTTACATGTTTCATTTTTTGTTTCATAAATTTAATTGCACAAATCTAAATATCGTGTTAAAAAGTCACCAGAACCAGACTGAGAGATTAAAGACTCAGGAAACCTTTGCAGTTTGAGCTGAGTAGAGATTTTCTTTCTAAAATCTTTATTCTAAAATTCTGATACATTTTAAGAGACTGGATTTTTGATTTCCATGAGCTGTAAGCCTCGATCATCAAGATTAAAACAAAAAAAGGCTTCAAATATTTGTCATTTTTCACTTTGAATGAAATTATTGAAGAACTTTTGTTTATGCACCTGTATTTTGATTCAGACGCACAGTCCAGGATTATTTTACTTCATTTTTCCACTGATTAAAATTTGACTTTGCTACATAGTTAATTGTCTTGAATTTAACTGTATTTCATAATTATTTTTGTCTGGCTTTGTGCCATTTACTGTCATCTGGTTGGTATTTGGCGTTGTGTGTGCATTCAGGTTTGTGGAGTACGGGGAGTATAAGGGTCACCTGTACGGGACCAGCACCGATGCGATCGATGAGGTGCTGAAACGAGGACGGATGTGCATCATCGACATTGAACCACATGTGAGTTTCTTTCAGTCTGTGTTTGTTAAGTCATTAAAAGTCTTAAATTTTAAACCCTGGCAGAGGACTGCGAGCTAAAATGTTTATAAGGAAGGAAACACATGAAGCACATTTGTTAATCTCTGTTTTTGGAAACCCATTTTCACGTGTTGGTTTTGAAATGACGAGTAAAACAAGGTCTTTGCTGACCCGTCTGCAGCCGATGCCTTCGGGGCTTTTGCGTCTCTAAAAAGAGCGACCGGCTCAGACTGTTAGACCAGGTTTCTGACAACATCATGGAAAGGATCCCTACGAGGGGACAGCTGCCACTCTGAAACCTTGTAAGATGTGAGGTGCTGCAGAAAGATTTCGGTGGAAACAAAGGAGAGGAGTTTGTTGTGTTCGTAGAGGAGCTGCTAGCAAGGCTTCATTTCCTAACGTTAATCCAACACGACAAACTCCCCTCTCCAACTCTGACTCACATTTCTCGCATCTCATGAGATTTCAGAGCGAGACTTCAGTTTCCTGTTAAAAACAGAAAGTACAACGTCACAAATGCAGATGTCAGTAGATCAGATGTCTGTGAAGGTTCTCAGTCACCCAGGTCATAGTTATCCAGTGAAGGTTAAAGTCAAGGGCAACTGGACTCGAAGATACTGGAAGACGTTTCATGCTCATCCAAAGGACTTCTTCTGTTCTGACTGACTGGTAGGAAACTCAGCTATTTAACCTCAGTGGACTCGTTTGCCAGGATCGTTGATGCCGCTGGTTCCTTAGTGCTCCTGGCTGTGGTAACGACAGTCGACATGGTCCTTAGAACTCCCACGGCCAAGTGTGAACGACCATCGTTGGCATCTTCACCTGAGGCCAAAAGGAAACGCTTGTTCAGTTTCCTGGGAGGTGATGAAAGGACAGCATTGTAAGTGGGGGATAAGTGGTGGCGTAGACCCCCTCCTGGAATGGGACCCGGGTGGAAATGGCTTCCCTGACACCTCTTTCGATGGTGAAGATGCCAACGATGCCAATAGTGCGTTTGCTGGGGACTACTTTCAGCGGCGGATGAATCCAGTAATCCCAGACATGTTGGTTTTCTTGTCAGAGCATCCAGCAGCTGCGGACGTGGAAACTGAAGCCCTACGTGATCTTCATCAAAGCCCCCGGGCCAGAACGACTGAGACAAACTCGGAGAGACGCCCGAATCATCACCAACTACGCCATCAACAGAGCGTTCACGGTGAGACACAGCTGTTAAAGCTACGGTTATAAAAGCACAGTACACCTCTGTCGAGGCAGGAAGTAAACACAAATATCAGAAGTGCAGAAACCTGACAGTGAAAGAGGAGCAGGGAGAGTTTCTGTATATTGAGAGTAGAGAAAATACAAAACACTTGTGCTTCTCCGTCTGCAGGAGGACGACTTTGTGGAGCTGGAGGAGGCGTCCCTGCTGATGGAGGCAAAGTACAAACAGTTTTTCGACTGCATGCTGGTGAACGACGACCTGCAGGACACCTGCATCCAGCTCTGCTCCGTCATCCAGGAGGCTCAGGACGAACCACAGTGGATCCCCGTCAGCTGGAGCCGGACGGAGGAGTGAAGCGGGAGAGAAGGAGGAGATGGAAGAAGACTAAACGCGTTGGACAGGAACAGAGAGAGGACGGAGAAGAGGGGACGAGACAGAAGATGAAACTGGAGAAAAAGAAAATACCAAATGAGAGAAGAAGGATGTGATGACATGATGCAGAGGAGGAGAGGGAATGTTTCCGTCTTTCTCTTTTGAATTTGCACCAAAAATCTTAAATAGCCTGCAGTTTAAGTTAGTTTGCACTAATATGGAGGAAGAATTTATCCTCGTTGGTTGAGTTAAAGATCGGGGAGGAATAAGAAAAGCCCTCGAAAACCGAATGACAAAGAAGGCGGCAAAGTGTGAAGACCTTCACAGGGTTTTTCCTGACTCAGAATGGGCCTTTGGGGGGTGACATGATCGGTACACATACAGTTACCAAAAGCTATGTGTTACCTTATTATTTCTATATTTGATAAACAAAACATATCCACAACCTGGAGGAGTAAAGGTAGAAGTTAGTCTGTTAATGAATATTATAACATTAAATAGTTAGTTAGTATAATAACATGCAGGTTACACTTTGTTTGGATAATCTGCTTACGAATAATTTATTAGTTGTGATTCAGCTGTTTTCACTAATAAAAACGTTTTCTGATATCAGCTGACATCACTGTGGTTTGATTAGTGCTAATGTCTGTGTGTTCATCTTTAGTTCAGATATTAGTCCAGGCTGAGTAGAGCTCACCATTAGTAGCCTGTAATATTAATTCCAGTTGGACATTTTTGTGGTCATTAAGTTATTGTACATCGGTCTCTGATTGATGCAATAATAATAACCGTGCATAAAAAATGAGTTAAAGGTTTCTAAAGTTTGATGTAGCACCTCAACCTTTTTTTAATGTCCCGCCTCCTCCAGGCTTTGATTGGTCGGTTCACGACTTTATGTCGGACACACAACTTTAGGCACACGGCTGCGTGAAAGGCTCCCTATCTCCCTGAGGAGATCAGCAGGCAGGAGAGTACGGGAACAGGTGAGGCTCATGTAGAGTCCCTAGAACCTGACCTGTAGAGGGCAGAGAGAGCCGGTGCCGGTACGCCAAAGAGTAAAATGTAAAAGTGCCACTACCGGTGAATACCAGCACACTTTAAGCACAAACAGCTTCTATATTGTGAGAAATCACAGGAAGTCAGCTCTACCATTAGCACAAACTTCATAGCGGTTTATTAACCCAGCTGCAGGTGGAGGAGAGGAGAGGCGACTGCTGGAAGTTTATGTTCCGCTTGCTCGACAGTTTTTTGATACACGTGCTATTAAAACACATTTGGAGAGAATATGAAACGCTATTTTTTCATTTCTGATCATTTTGGTCATTTCCCGTCGGCACTGGCTAAAACCTCTTTGGGGGGGCGCCGAAAACTCCTTTATGCAGAAAAAACGGCTTCATATTCATTCTCAATGTTACTGCTATCTTAAATTTCGAAACGAAGAGCAAGGCTAAACCAAGTCCTGTCGTCTAACTCAGGTCTCACTGGTCAAGTAGAGAAGCCTCCAGTACCGCTCCTATAACACTGTGATATATGCGAAGGATTCTTGAAGCGCTTTTGCCAAAAATCTGTCGGGTACATGTTGGAAATAAAGTCATCAATGCCATTTAAATACAGCTTCTAATCTATAAATGTTCAACTTTTCAATGAATCTGTGGTCCAGTTTGAACAGAGGGCCACACGTCTTTTCTGTTCCCAAGCCACCACAGATGGACACACGGTCAAGACGCCTTGGCGTCAGTTTGTAACGCGCTGGAAGCCCTTTGGCTTTGAGTGCTCACAGTAGGTGTAGGATATAAAGAACAGAAAGGGAGGTGTTTGGGGTGGACGGGTGGGTCAGGTGAAACAAAGTCAACATTGATTATTATAGTTAAGTCAAGTAAGTAATCATTTTAACCCGAACCAGGCTCTTTAACTAAACCTAAACTAAACTGTGACGTTTCACATTAACCACTAGTTTTATTTTGAAAGTTTAACCAGAGGTAGCATATTAATTCTTGCTGACTTGCCCGTGGAGCCCTACACGTGCAGAAACTATGCTGAATGGTACCCAGGGCAATAAAAAGCAACGCCAGGGAGTGTTGACCAAGCGTCCATATGTTGAGTTGTATGAGTTGGAAGAATGTGCAAGAAAAATTCACTCTGAAGCTCCGTGAAGCCGAGATTTCCATCCAGCTAACAGTTCTCAGTAGCTTCATCACTATAAAAATATACATACATACAGACAG
>JAPMOB010129565.1:0-19415 GCA_029875015.1 Lepomis gibbosus | reverse complement strand
TCTCTAGGCTACTGTTAATTAGGCCTACTACCCAACATTATATAGGGCCTTCCCTACTAAATTATAACTAGGCCTATACATCATATTTTCTAAGCTGTTTTCTTTGTAAAACCTGCATCTGTGAAACTCATAGCTATGGCTGGCAAATAAAGATAGTGGCACATGTTTCCCTCTGAAATGTAGTGACATGTAAAGAAAGAGTAAGTATAAAGAAATATGTAGCAACTATTACCTTAAATTTGTATTTGACTAATTGTACTTAGTTACATTCTAGCACTGCTTATATTCCACTAAATTGCTCAGATTGCTGAGTGAGCAGTTTAGGAATTTGCATGTACTTCTATGCCTATACAGCAATATATTATGCAACATCTTGACAGTGTGTAATAATAATTGTAACCTAACAAGGGAAACTGATGCTTTTGATACCTGGGTATATTTGGCTGCTAATTTTGTTATTTTACTGTACTTTACTTTTTATGTGCTGGTATTCTTACATTTACTCAAGTGACAACTTTAATCATTCTTCCATTGCTGATTATTGCAGGTTTGGTGTTAACTGGCCACAACTTTACAGGTTTTTCTCTGATCTTTATCATCAAGTGGTCTTATTTGAATTTAAATCCTCATGGCGCCAGGATGTAAATTAGTCTTTCACACATTTGAATGTACATGGTCTGCTAGTGCTAACCAGTAAACCCCCCCCCCCTTCCCATTGATAGCCAAATCGTCTCCAACACATATGGCATTTTTGTGTGGCAATCCAGCTCTCATATTCCAAATGGTAAATATAGCATGAGTGACTTTCTATATGCCTGTATGCACACCATATGCACCAAATTTAATTTTCTATGTACTGTACTTGCTGCACTGTACTGCTGCACGCCATATAACTTTAAATTACCAGCACATGCCTGTTGTGTAAATAAGGTGTCAGCATTACAGGATAGGCATGCTCAGGCTTGGGGACACTCAGGTACAGCAAGCCCACTGTACAAAAGAAGGATTACAGGTAATACAAAACAGAAAACATGGACTATTTTATTACCTGTAAAAAGAATAGCAGAACAAAGCTTGAATAATATCTGGGTTTTATTTTGAAGGTTTTCAGGACAGTTATTTCCAAGAAATTTCCAGGATTTCGAAATTGGCATGGGAAAGGGGAAATTTGATGCAGAAAGAAAACAGTTTACAACAACTTAGCTGGTTCATATTTATGTTGGAGCCTCGCCGCCATCACACACAGATGCATTGTTGCCCTCTACATTATGTTCCTATTATGATTTAGGTTTTAAAAGATCCTTGCACTTGCATTGAGTCATAAACATACTTCCCTATTATAAATAAAAGCTTCACCTCTGAACCACAAATAATGCCAATGCCAGCAACTGGGAATTAAATCCCAAATCCTGAGTAAAAGCTATTAGTTAAGCTGAATACAAAACTGTGAATTTAACCTGTTTAATTCCCCCCTGCTACTTAAACTTTCCTGATTAATTTCATCCTAAGTTGAAGTTTGTAGGCATGATGTCATATAAAAGCTGGTGTTTTATTCCAAACCAGGTGCTTTTCATGCTGTCACATGGAGACACCTCTCTGTAAATGTAGAGTATTTTACCAGCATCAGACAGACAACAGCTTTGGCCTCTTGTTAGTAGCACATATTGAAAGTAAGAACAATACTACTACAGTTGTTTTGAAATTTTAAGTGGTAAGAGAACTTACAACATGTTTATTTTAACATCCACATTTTAGAAGTCACACTAAGCCATACCTGACCAACGATGACATGGGTGTTTGTTTTTACTAGCATTAGTTACGATAAAACAAAACTCTGATTCCATCATTGACCATGTGTAATGACCTTTACCCTTTAGAGCTTGGTCTCTTTGTTGTCAACCTAACAGATTTCCCTGCTTTGTCATTTGTCACAGAAACCAAACTTTAGACAGGAACAAAGTTTAAATGGGTTGGCCTGATCTGGTGTGAGAACATGATAACATTAGCGTGTGATAAGCCAAAGAGGTCAACTGTGTGTTAAGTGATTGGGAGACTGAGTCTACCACACATGGTCTTTTCTCCGTTAAGTTGGCAATTAATCAACAATGAAATGAAAGCAATATCTCAGTACCTTGGTGTCACTTTTCTGTTAAAATCAAAAGACCTTTGACCTCTGTATTATACCACAGTAGTGAGTAGTGTGTGTCACTGCTGGAGGTGTGTCGCAGGACACTGTATGTTCAGCTATACACTCCAGTTCAAACACACAAATAAATCATGGACAATACTTTAATCCCATCATTCTGCATAGAACATTGTCACACAGTGATTTTTTTCTTTAGACGTATGGATTTTCTTTTTTCACATTTCTAGAAAAATCATGATGGATTTCCATCATGGAGATTACAGACTACATATTTTGGACCAGAGAGACCAAACTACACACACGTGTAATAACAGGCCAAACCACTCAAACCCACAATGTCGTGTCTTCCTTTGCTGAACCACCAGCATAAAGGGAAAAACAGAGAAGTGAAACAGAGAGAATTAAGAAGAACCGTGAGGTAGTACAGTAAAATGTCTGACACCGTCATCTAAACTACAGCTGCTTCTCCTTTTGTTCCACAATAATAAAGGCAATGTCCAGTTTTCATCAAGGGAGGGTGTGTGAGAGTGCATTTTTAAATGGTGTGAACAAAAGTAACCCCAGCCTGATGATGCTGTTCTCTGGAAGCTGGTTTGAAGAGTTTTGGTTTTCGGTTAGGTCTGGACGATCTCACCCCTCCGAAGAGGCAAACATTTCTTTAGACAAGTCAGCAAGGTTACTGCAGTTAACGCCTGTGGGTTAAAAGTCATTGAACTGGATGTTCAAGTCCAGAATTGAGGGGTTTTTTTCTTGCAATAATATACCATCATCTGGTTCTGAGTCAGAGTGCTGTCAGCTGATGTGCCGGCAAAGCCAAATGTCTGAGTAATGTTTATAGCACCGTCTCTCTGTAACAAACTAGTCACAGGTTTGATGCATGCAGCAGTGTCCATCAACAAAAGTAACCTTGAGTCAGATCGCTGCCTTCTGTCAGTCGCTGTATGACTCAGATGTAAGCTGATTCTGTTATTATCCTTTTAGGCTAAAGTACAAAAGCCTTATGGCTACTAAGGTTCACACTGTGCACAAACTTGGTTGGTTGGCAACATGTGTCTTTGTAGTCACACATCTTTTATTTAGCCAAGAATTATTTTAAATCAGTGTAAATTACTTCTCATTAAAGGATTAGCATGAGTAATAAATAAAAACAGACGAAGCATCACACCAGTTTTTTTGTATGCACCGGTAACGAGCTGGGACTGTTACTGAATGTAACAGGCGAGTGTGGCGGTGGAAAACAGAGAGGGAGTCGTTCCAAAGTAAACTGCGACATATAAGTGTAGATAGATATTATTTGCACAATAATTTAATAAAAATATGTCAAAAACACGGTCAGAAGCATCGTGTTTCTGCTTTTCAAGACCTAATCAGACAGCCGAGTGTGAGCGGCTGGTTCATCATTTCTAAAGTCCTCTGTTTTGGCCTAGCTTCACTAAAATGCCCTCTGGAGTTTTAAAACACAAAACGAGATGTTTCCAATGTTTCCAAACTTCTCCATTTTAGGTCTTCGTTTTCATCATTTTAGTCTGGATGGGAGCGGTAAACGTCACAAAAGGTCTACGTTTTAATTCGAAAACGCAGTAGTGTGGATTGGGCCTGAATGTTAAAATGAGGCAGCAGCCAGGAGTCAGTTAGCTTAGCACAAACACTGAAAGCAGGGCCAAAACCCTAGCCTGGCTCCATCTAAAAGTAAAATTTAAAAGTGTTGAATTTTTCCTTTAATGTATTTCCCTTAATATACATTCTTCATACAGGTGAAAAAAATAGATGAAACTTCAGATGCAGAGTCAGGATGATTATGATAGTTATGTAACATCAAGCCTTTTAAAAGTCACACTCTTGCCAATCTTGCCACTCTGCTCCAACAATTAAACACACACGAGTTTCTTACTTTGAGAATGCACACTGCAAGGTGCAGACCAGTGTGAGCTTCGATGCAAGTCCTTCAAAATTAAAGTTTCTTTACCATGCTTTATTCACTAAACATTTTCACCTGTCTAGTCTTCACAAGTAGTTATACACGATTTACAGTAAATACATGTAAATCAGTGTAGCTCAAAGTGTGTTTTCATTTGTAATTTTTTTTGTCTATTATTTCTTGACTGAACAGTGTAAAATAAGTAAAAATATCTTGTTTTGGATTTTCAGGATCTATGAAGGTATTCTAATTTTTTAAACATTTATACATTGTTATTAATTTACTTTAATAACTGTGTTCACAACTCATCCGTCATCTTTTTTTTAAACAAATGTTGGTACAAAAGTAAAGTAAAGGGGGAGAAGATGGGTCTTTAATCCAGTGAAACGCAGTAAGCATTCATATTAATAAATTGGAAACGGTATTAGAACCAAAAACCTTCACATAATCAGACATAAGAAATCAGAGCTGTGTGTGCATGGAGGGTTAATGGTAAGCATAGTCTGTGACAGCTGGGGGCAGAACAGAGGAATGTTGTTTGCCACTGGGTAAGGTAGCGTGGGAGCAATCTGGCACCATGCATGGAGGAACAAGGGAAAACTAAAAAACAAGGTGGAAACAGGATGTGTTTATGAACTTCCAGACCTGCAGAGACAAACCCAAACATGCCCTATCCAAGACCCACAACTGAATCTTAAGGGGGCGTGGTGGAGAGTGGGGCGAGATTTTCCAACCAGCCACAGAACAAACAACAACTGCTTTATTCTCCACTTTCTTGTGTGCCATTAATATAAAAGGTTTCTTGCTTTCCCATAACTCTCAAAACTGTAAAGCATGCATTGAAAATGGCTGGTCAGCATGTTGGTACATGAATGTTTACGATGATCAGAATCAGAATCAGAATCAGTTTTAATGCCATGTATGTATACACATACAAGGAATTTGACTCGGGATTGTACATTGCTCACGATGTGCTTACTCATACAAAAATACAAAATCAATAATAAAAATAAGATAAAATCAGACACAGACTTCTATTAACAAAAACAATATAGACATGTTGACAAATAGTGAAGTGAGCAGAATGCAATGGATGCAGGAGTGTGTACATGTCAGATGATTTATATTTTCAGCAGGTGGCACTAATTCTTGTTGCATCCATTCAAGTCTAAAAAGAAAACCAGTTCTTTTTATGTTTTCATGTATGGGACATTTGTGAAGTACTTATGATTTATAAAATTATGATTTATTTAACAGCTAATTTAGATGATCACACCATTTAATTATGTAGGCGTGAGTAACCACACTAAAGACTCTGTTTCAAGTTTCTATTACCACATTTAGATAATGATGTGTGTAATTCATTTATTTATTTATTTTTTATGTAATTTTAAGAGAATAAACAGTATACTGTAATCTCTACCTTACCAGCACTCAAAAAACTCAAAATTTCACCTGGACTTTGTAAAAAAAAACAGACTTGCATGTTTATGTTTTGCTTTTACTTTATTGCCATAATATAGAAAAAGAACACAGTGTGTGGTCACAGACCAACACTCAATATTATTATTATTATTTTTAATACTTTAAATATACTGCATCTAAAGGCATCTTCAGCTTTCAAAACTGGTGAACTTGTGTTGCCATACTGTTATTAAGATGGACTTGTTGATGAGAGAGGTGAAGGTTGGCTTATTTGGCTTTGACAAAGGACTCGTAGAGCGAGGTGAGACGAGTCTGGAGGTCCTGGGCATAGGGGTCCAGCTTTTCCCTCAGCTCATCAACGTAGGGGGCGGCCAGTTCTTTCACCTGCTGGGCTCTCTGGGTCAGCTCACTCTGAACCGTCTCAGTCACGGGCACCATACGCTCCTTGAAGTCCTGCAGGTGCTGGTCCACCTTCTGCTTCAGGTCATCAGTGTAGGGCCCCAGCTGAGCCTGCAGATCCATCACACTCTGATCCAGGTTGGTCTTCAGCTCCTCGCTCTTCTGCAGCAGGGTGGTCCTCAGGGCCTCAGTGTCCAGGGTGTCTGCGTAGGTGGCCAGCTCCTGTTTGAGCTGCTCCACTCTCTGCTGGATCTGGGCCTTCATGTCCTCGGTGTAGGGCTCCAGCTTGTCCTTGACAGTGCTGAGCTCCTGGGTCAAACGCTCTCTCAGCACGTCAGCTTCTGTGGTGACTTTGGTAATCAGGTCCTGGGCTGCAGGGGGAAGCTGCTCCTGTAGGGTGACTGCATACTCTGCGCTCTCGGTCAGGCGAGCACTACACAAGAGAGTGAACAATGAGATAACGTTTTGTATTTACTTCATATTCTAGTTAGGAGGAATTGCATGTCAGTTACCACGATTGATTTTCCCCCCCACATTATTTGTGTGTCACTAGTGGTCACAATGGTACTGTCTGACCCACCTGACATCCTGTCCAAACTGAGATTTTCTGATCATCTGAACCGTCTCATCAGCTGTCTGGGTGGCTTTGGAAACATAGTCCCAGAATGCATCAGTCAGCACTTCCAGCTGTGGCTTGGGTGCATCAGCGTAGAAGAGATTGGCATGACAGCCTATTGAATAGACACAGGAACAGTTTGAAAATTTTCAGCCATGCATGACAGCCTGATTTGAGATAGTAAGACATTTATACTGGTGCGTATTTACCCCCTATCAAGGCTTGCTATACTTTATCTTGAGCATACCGGTATACTTTTTCATGCCTCAAAAAAGAATGATATTTTGCCATCAAACTCACCGCTGAAAACAGCTAGAACAAGCACAACAATGACCTTCATGGCTTTTCAACCTTAAAACAAGGGGATACAAAGCTGGTTAGCACAGCATGTTCGCAAAGAAGTACTTCTGAAATGGAGAGCTCAGCTAATAGACTGAGCCAGCCCTTGTTCCTCTTACCTGAGTGTGCAAGTATATCTGCAAGTCCACTTGGCAGCGCTTGTGTTCAGCTGGTGACGTTCTGCAGCTTTTATAGCAAACCAGAAAGTTATGATCCCAAAGTCCAGCTGCTAGTGCCTTGCTGTCACCTTGCCTCACCCTGTTATCATCACTGATGTTGAGTGCCAGAGAATCCATGCAGCACACACGTACAAGGCAATACTGTTACACCAATGCACATACCCGCACATACGAGTTCATGACCCATTTCTTTTCACATATATACATATATCAATTTAATTAATTAATGTGAGATATAATTTGCCAGATACCTGATAATTTCAGTTTGCATTCTTTGATGGCCTTGCTTGATATTATTACGTAAATGTATATATGATTTATCCGTGTTAAGAGTGTGACAAAAAGCTTTAACCATAAGTGAACTCTGTCCTCACAAGCCTGTCTTTAATCACTTAGCTGATAGCCAAAACAGACAAAACATCTTAATTTCATTGATGTCCAGCTTTGATTAGATATACTGTGGGAATTTTATTGTCTCTATTAGCTTGAAATTTTTCCAGCTAACATCACACCAACTCATGGTCCAAGTTTCTTAGTCATACCAATGTTCAACGACTATGTGTCACTCTGGCCAAGGGTTAGCAGACTTAAGCCCTGTCAGCTTCTGCAGGACAAAGTAGCTGCTGTTTCACATCAGAGTTAGCATAGTTCCATTTTAAAGAGTAGCATTTCACTTTCATTTATTTTTCTACCAGTTGTGATAACCTTTTCCAATTGCTATTTTGCCCTGAGGGTCCTTCAAGACAACTAAGTGCATTGAAGACATCTAAGTGTATTGAAGTACAATTTGATATGTTCTTATGTCTTTCTTCTTCTGGTATTAAAAAATTGCATTATCAGAAATAGTTTGGCACGTTTATGCCAACCTACTTACAGTTTGAATGTTAAAGCAGTTTTCAGAAGTCCACTATTTGATTTAAGTGAATACTGACATTACCTTAATGCTACACATAAGGAGTCCATAAGAGTAAAAGGAAATAAAATCAAATATATGACAGCTTACTCAATAATAAATTATCAATAACATTATATTATACAGTGTTTAAGTCTTATTGTTTAAAATGTAATTACAAGAACCCTCCAACTTGTAATTATGAGTCAGAGATATCAAGAATCAATGACAGTGACAATATCTCCCTCCTGGTGAAGTGTCAACAGTCCATTGGCAGTTACATTTAAATAATATCCTACATTGACACAATCATGTATTAACACAATCTTCTCTGTTAATTTGAAAAGAGCAATACAAAGTGTGTCTGGTTCCACTTGTTATGACCTAAATATGTAAATGTAGCTAATTTAGACTATTTCAAATGATGTGACTAAAAGGCTAGCAATGGGGGAAAACAACTTGGAATAATATGACACTCTGACGTCCGTATAAGGAGAGATTTTCTTCCTATTCTGCCAAGAATGTGTGAATTTAGCATTAGCAACAAATTAGCCTCAGACAGCTAGTATCATAGGAAGTGTGGCTTTAGCAGTAAAAATGAAAAAAGTTAATAAATTACAAATCATCTATCACAAAACAGCTACAATAATAAAGAGTGCCTATACAGATACAGATAAAATGCATATTAAATATGTTTTCAATATTTACTCGGTCACAGATCAGAGCATGAGTTCCAGTATGAATATTATCTTCTGAAACAAATCATACCTGCTGGATACTGAGCCCTTTTCATTAAAAATATGATGTTGCTTGACTCTAATACAAAGTCCACAAGTGTTAGCATGCCAGGTTATCTGGAGTTATCTACAGGCTGTTAGCACTAGACTATGTGGACAGTTAATTAATATATCTTAAATACCTTTTAGGGATATATCAGAGGAGAACTGCTGCCATATTTAGTTTGAAGTAAGATATGTTTTATTGTTAGGACATTCCTATAAGCTCCATAATCACAGTATAGTGTAAAGATTGTCTGCATTGTCGCCCAAACTGTCATGTGATAGTAGCCAATAGAATCAGCAGAAACAGGAAGAGAGCCATTATGACAACATGGCAGGGACTCCTGGACTTTGGGCTGATGACTACAACTGTCCCCTGGCTTCAGTATATATACATGGAAGCACCAGTCTGACACACTTACACATACACCAAACACTCAGAGGTACAGAAGCCAAAAGCAGGTGAGAATTACACTGTATTTCATAAACAAAACATCATGAGCTAAATATAAATGTTCTGACATTTAAAAGACAGCTTGAAAGTTAACTAGATCATAATTGTTTTTCAGCTAGACGCAGTCATGAAGGTGTTCGTGGTACTAGCCGTTGCAGTGCTGTCTGGTAAGTTGCAAGCTTTTTGTTTTTAACTTGTGTCATTTCTATATAGCTTCGTCGAAGCTACGACATGCAGCAATGTTTCAGCAAATAAGAGCAATCAAAATGTCTGAAAATCTGCACTGTTCTCAAGCTGTTTTTGTGTGTATCCAACAGGCTGTCATGCTAATCTCTTCTATGCTGATGCACCGAAGCCACAGCTGGAAGTGCTGACTGATGCTTTCTGGGACTACATTGCCAAAGCCACCCAGACAGCTGACGACACCCTCCAGATGATCAGGAAATCACAGTTTGGACAGGATGTAAAGTACGTTGTTTGATACACAGGACCTTGGTGACTTGGTCAAAATTAGGGACATGTGCCATATGGTGATGGTATTCATACACAAAGCTCTGATGGTCTTAACATAACTTTGTCTGTCTTCTAGTGCCCGCCTGACAGAAAGTGCCGACTTGGCAAGCAAGTATGCAGTCACCCTCCAGGAGCAGCTTCCCCCTGCAGCCCAGGACCTGATCACCAAAGTCACCACAGAGGCTGACGTGCTGAGAGAGCGCTTGACCCAGGAGCTCAGCACTGTCAGGGACAAACTGGAGCCCTACACTGAGGACATGAAGGCCCAGATCCAGCAGAGAGTGGAGCAGCTCAAACAAGAGCTGGCCCCCTACGCAGACACCCTGGACTCAGAGGCCCTGAGGACCACCCTGCTGCAGAAGAGCGAGGAGCTGAAGACCAACCTGGAGCAGAGTGTGAAGAATCTGCAGGCTCAGCTGGGGCCCTACACTGATGACCTGAAGCAGAAGGTAGACCAGCACCTGCAGGACTTCCAGAATAGTGTGGCCCCCATGACCGACAAGGTTCAGGTTGAGCTAAGTCAGAGAGCCAATCTAGTGAAACAAATGGTGGCCCCCTATGCTGAGGACCTGAGGGAAAAGCTGGACCCCTATGCCCAGGACCTCCAGGCACAGCTCATGTCCCTGTACCAATCTTTTGTCAGCGCCATCTAAGTCAACATCCCCACCTGCACCATCATTCATCAAGATGCCAGCCCTGTTTGGTCTACCTCTGTTTGAAGCGTGAAATATAATAATAATTTAAACATCTGAATTGTACTGTAAGCCAAACTGGGTGTATACCCACAACATTATATTTATTGCAAGGTGCAAATATTGCAAAGCAAACCACTGCACTTGTCAAACATGTATATACTTTTATTGTGTGTCATGAAGTTGGAACCTGTAGCTTTTTTGTAATTTCTGTAAGTTAACAAAATAAATATATAAATCTGAAAATATAAATTTAACCAATGGTTGTATTCTTTGCAGTCTTTTACAGAATAAATCTACAAGAAATCTAATCACAAGAAACATCTATTTTACAGCATACAGTATTTTCACATGCCATCCTGAAGATACACAGCAATAACAAAGTTCGATTACTACATAAAAATACAGAGGGACTACTACGGTCATGGACATGTGCTTCTTTTATCCCATGAGGCAACAAGTATTTTAGCTTCATCTCCCGTGTCTTAACATGTCCTGGTTCCTGTCACAGTTACGTCTCCTACTTTTTCCAGAAGCAAACTGTTGTTCTTATTCTTGTGCTTGTCGACGCTTGCAGTGAAACAGCACCTTCCTGCTTTCTACACTAAATTTGAGAAATGGCTGTGAGAAACGTGGATGACTAACGGATACCTAGACAAGTCATTTATAGATTTATCCCATTATATTTCATATGAAACATAAAAGTGTGTTGCTCTTAAAATCTGATGCATTCTGATTTTATTTTATTTACTTATTTGTTTTGAAGAAATTATTTCTATCATAAAAAACTGAGATTTTGCAACCTCTGATTGTTGTAAATATACAATACAAAACCTTAACCTCCCCCTGTTGACAGTGCCAGCATCCAACGTGGAAGGTTAGAGTCCAAATACAATACTACACACACTCCCATGCACACACACACACAATCCATATTTGTTTCCTGGTTTCATCAAAAAAGAAACTGCAAAAACTGATATGAAAAATATGTGTATGGGTCATTCTTGAGATATATATATAAAATAAAGCCACTCTTTTTTGAGAAGAAAATACCTGTGTTTTAACAGAGAAAAGATAATAACCTTTGTTATTGACTAATTCTAGCGAAAAGTTGCAGTGAGTAACCCACTAGCTGTGATGCGACCGCATAAGTTATCTTATGGATATAGCCGTTTATTCAAATATATCTGTGATTCATACACTTGAAGGATATAGCCTAGGTTTGTAGGCTACTTTTTTCCTTAACTGTAATACTGTAGAGGTCAATCTGCCCTTCACGTTTTTACAGCAGTTTAAAGTTCTATGTTCAGAGAGACACAAACTAGTCAAACTGTTGCAAAGCTCCATTTACAGATGCAAATCTGATCTCACATTTTCAGGCCCCAGCCTGTTTTATACCTAATTAGCACTTGTGTGGGCACCCAGAAGAACTATTCATACTGCATTATGAGTCAAAACAGCCAAAAGGCATCGTTAAGGCCTTGATCCCATCGTCCACTTTCCTAATACTGGAGGCTAGAATGATGTTAGCCCCATTCAAACTGAAGACACAGACCCCTGAGAGGGGGGAGTTGTTTGGCACACACAAGTTTCTTTGTACAGGACACATCTTGCCTTAATCACTGTAGTAACAAACAGAGATTTAGTGTTGTTTTGATATAGATAAGTTGTTACTAGACTATTGCTGCTGGTTTGATAAGCAGATCAGGGCATGTAGAGATGAGAAGATGGCCTAGCTGTTCCATGTCAATGCCTCATTGTCAATGCTCTCAGGCTATGTTGTTTGCTCAGCCTTGCTGTACTGGTTGAAGCAGTAAACTATTGCAATAATATCATCAATTTGTAGAGTGGTTCTCTTTTAATTATAGGAAGTGGTGGAAAGATACTATATAAATTCAACCAAGTATTTTTCTTAAATACAAATTTGAGGTGCTTGTAGTTTACTTGAGTACTTCCATTTCATGCTACTTGTACTTCACTAGATTTCAGAGGGACATATTGTATTTTGTAAGTCACTACATGTTATTACTTTTCAGATTAAGCGGGTATGTGTGAAATATAAATGATCAGTTGATAAAACATGATACATTACATTAGAATAAACGACCCAACAATATTAAGAATTAGTTCAAATGAGCTCCACCTCGACCAACTACAACATTAAGGTAGTTCTCACATGTTAACGCATAACAATGATAATATTTTGCATAATGAGTACTTTTACTTTTAATACTTATATACATTATGTTGCTACTCCTTTAACATATCTAAAAGTACTAGTGTAAGTAAAGTAATTTTGAATAGAGGACCTTTATGTAAATTAATGTAGAGTAATTTTACACATTGTTATTATTATTATTACTTCAGCAAATGACCTGAATACATCTTCCATCTCTGATTGCAGTCAGTGAATCGATCCCTGGCTATGATAAGTACCCCTTAGCAAGAAACTCAAGTGGGGGATGAAAATTGATTTAAGACAGAGGTGTCTGCTAAATGATTTCCATGTATTGCCATAATCCATTACTAAACCCAAATGGAACGTTCAGTGTTCCCTCTGCAAATAGAAGAAGCTACACTGCCACCCAGCGGTGAAACTGTGACAAAGCCTTGTAAGGGCTTGAGTGTGAATGAAAGACTGTATTGTCATGAAGGCAAGGGTAGAATGAATGAGCAGGTGGAGTTTCAGTTGTCCTGCTTGTCCATTTCGACGAGTCACGTGACTAGAGTTTATTTGCAATAAGATATTTTGCATTAACCCTATGACCATTCAAGATCGCTTCTTGTTGAAAATATGTTGTCTGGCAAAACTTGCTGCAGTTGGGCAAATTAGCACAATTTTGTTGTACTTATTTAACTTATGTCTCTTCCTCATTTCAACGTTTTTTGTATTAGCCTTCTTACTGAACTGAAAAGTGCGAATACTAGTTAAATAAATTTTAGTACTTTAAGACTGATGACAACTTTTCCATGCTTTTTTAACTGCACATTCCTATGATAATAGAATTCTTTGTTGGGTGTAATTTACTTTCATCATTGTCCCTAAGAAAAATATTAAAGCTAGGGTAGGCAACGTTGGAGAACTAGCAAGAGACAGCTAGATTTTTAAAGGATCCAACTGAAAAAAAACCAACCCCTCCTAGGCCTCTTTCCAAAGCCACTTCACCAAAACACATTTTCATGTTCAGTGAGTGCATGGGCAGACAGAGCACAGGGAGGTAGGCCATGCTTATCACAGTCCTGCGTCAGCTACATATACCTGAGAATTTTAATCAGAGTATTTGATCTTTTGTGATGTAAAGACAATGTCAACATTCAAAATGCTTCTGAAATCAGTTGCACAAGACATATTGCATGAAAAAGGCTAAAAAACATCAATCAGCTTCTTACTATGAGTGTTATGGCATGAATACAAACACATGATCTCCCAATGCTTGAATTGTTTTACTTACTTCAAATTTTGTCTGTGCTCTTCTCACAGGTTTGAAGCAGTCAGGGCCCATCCACACAGTCCTGATGAAGCGGATTGGCTGGAGAAAATCCTGTTATTCTGTCCACTGACTTGACCCCCTTAAAGGGACTAGTCAAAATATCACCACCACCACCACCACCTGTAAATTAGTAGTTCACAGTGTTGGTCAGTGTTTAGAGCAAATTTCCATCTCTGTTCTGTCAGCTAAAGTTAAGATGGCATTTGTCCAATTTGGGATTATCTATCTATCTATCTATCTATCTATCTATCTATCTATCTATCTATCTATCTATCTATCTATCTATAATATAGGCCCCTCAACAAAAAAAATCTCATTAACGGTACAGCTGCTGTGCATTATATCCTTTAATTATAATTTCAAACTCAATTATCCCCATCATACTGTTCATTTATACATTGTCCTAACGGATGTTTCTGTGTCCCTGTGGACAGCGGCAGTGTGATGGATTTAAATACTTTATGCTGTTATCACATCATCTGGTTTAGAGTTTTTCACAGATGTGCCAGATCGTTCAGTTTCTCATCAGTGTTGGTTTCCATTGTCATTTCTGCACTAAAATGTGTTTGCTACATGTTTACCAATTGCAAGAGGATCACTTTAGTATTTAATTGTGTGGTGGTGGAGGCTTCTTCACGTTCTGCAGCACAGCTTCTTGAAAAGAAGAGCATGGTGTCAAAATGCAGGGGGACACAGGGGAGCGAATCCAAAGAGACAGGTTCACTGCCTCCAGTTTTTCTATTTTCAACAATGTTGAGTTGGTCCTCAACATCTGGATGAGAGAACATGACTGGGAAGCAATGGAAACCTGGAAATTCTGATTTTTACATGAAAACCAGAATTTGAATGAATGTAAGGTCATTTGTCTGTGGATGAGGGTCATATTCTGTTTGTAGATTATTTCGCATTTGTTTTCAGATTTTTTCAGTTTTTTATAAATGAAAATATCTACAAATGCAGTCTTTACAATTTGCATACAAACACAGTCTAACTTGCATTTTCAAACCATTGTTTCATACAAATTCTGTGCAAAGCTCCAAAATAACAGTGCATTTGCAGATTGCTTTGAATGTCTACAAATGATTGTTGACACTGATTTACTGCTAATATATGAGGGTAAATTGATGTGTCACTGTAAATGCACAGACTATGAGTCACAAATACATATTACAATTTGTAAACACTAAACACTTATTCTAATCAGATTTATTAAGGAAATATTTGATGTTGTAGTGGAAAAATATGACATAGTTTTTAGCACACATTTTATTAAAATGTTTGTACTGGGTGTATTTCCTGTTTTACCTAATTTGCATAATGTAAATTTTCTTGTAAAAATTCCATTTAAATTAATACATTGTCTCTAGATATCTCCAGTCTGCAACATAAAAGCTCTCTGCCATGTCCTAATCTTCCACCAAAGCAAATTTACAACCACCTACCCAAACAACTATGACAAAGACCCATGTGACAAAGAATTCACAAGAGTGAAATATTCAATAATTGGACATGTACAGTAGATTGGCAGGTGGATGGATTATCTCTGCAAATGAGAATTGCTCACTAAAACAGATTTTGACAGATTTGTGAAAAATATTTGAGAAAAATGGGCCTTTTGTGTACATAGAAAAAGTCTTAAATCTTTGAGTTCAGCTCATGATGAATGGGTGCGAAAGTGTTGCATTTATAATTTTGTTCAGTGTATAAAGAAATATGCAATGCTGAAATATATGAGCAGGGTCTGGGGTTCCTCCCCAAGAGAATTGGAGCATTAAACACTTTCCTGCTTTCTGGAGACATTTTCTGCTCCAATTTATGGTGGAAATACCTATATTTGTATAAAGGGAAACAAAATTCAGCTGGCAGGTACAATTCATAAATAAAAATAATCTCTGTTGTATGATTTCAGTTTGGTCTAAGACACAGATTGTCCTTGCTGTGAAATGGGCAGTTTCATTAATCCCTAAATCCAGTGTGACTTCATTCATGGTTGTACTTTGCTGCTATTCCATACCAATAGTTTCCAATTAATGGAGGATTTAATCTGATGGGAGGTTTGGACTTTTTTACTATTAAGACAGATCTGAAATACTGTGGAATCATATCACCTACTTATTGAAATAGTTTATTTTTGAAAACTTCAAGCTTGGTATCTTTAATTTGGAAAATAAAGCCTATTCCATGGCCTCTGATAAGCTTCTGTTAATGCCTGGGGCTTTTTTCGAAATAAAACAAAAAATGGCATACTGCCAGTCCCCGTGAGCTCCTGTTACATTGTTGAGACTTAATTTTAAAATCCAACGACTGGAAAATGTGGGTGAGGGTCAGTATGCGTATCTCTGCCGAGGTAGTTTTGTATTCTGAATTAAACATTAAACAGATGGAGGTTTTACTATATTAAAAGTTAAAAAGAACAAGGTGGTCGCAATATGTTAATAAAAAAAATAAAAATTTGAAAAGTTAAAGATGTGGAAGTTACAAGGGTTTAAGTCAAAAGATTGAAACAGCAGAAGATAATCAATGTGGTCTGCTTACAGTTTTATATATTCCATATTTTTTAGTTGTGTTTATATACTGTAACACCTGGAATGGAAAAAAACAACATCATTCAGTTTTACAAAAAGTAATCACATTTATTTCAATCCATCATACATGTTCACCATATATTATTTCTAACCACTTAGATTTTCACATCACATGTTCTCATGCATCACTGATGCCCTCTGATATACATCTCTCTAGCCTCTGGGTATATCCAATACACCAAAAAGGAAAGACATTTGTGCTACAGAATGTAGGCATGGCTTGGCCAGTCCTGGCTCCTTGGTAGTTGTCTTTGTCTCTCTGTCTGCCCCAGAAATCACAGTTGAAAGAGAGTCTCTGAATTCAATTTCTAAGTCTTAGTCCAGGTTTCCAGTGTGTCTCTGTGCCGGTCCAAGCTGTGGCCTGCGAGCTGACTCCAGGCAGCCCCCGCACCTCTAGCCAATGGTGACACCGAAGCCACACTGGAACTTGTTCTTGCGATGGTTGAGGAAAGCACCTAAGGCCAGTGTGAGAGGCAGTGGCAGCAGTTTCTTTTCAATGGTTGCCCCAACCACCCAATTACTATCAACTGTGCCTGTGGAGAAGAAAGGTTAACAAGTGGGTGACTACCTTTAAAGAAGAAAATCTAAGTTTATTTTGTAATGTTCAAATGAATAGTCACTTCATTTCAGTGTTGGAAGAAGTATCCAGATATTTTACTTAAGTAAAATTAGTACATATGAATTAGTAGGCTGGAGTGACTCCTACCCACAGCACTGTGCAATTTTAACCAGCGACGTTGAAAAAGCATATTAGGAGTTGGCTGTTCACTTTCTCTGGTGAGTACATTTAGTTTTAAGACTGGTGTCCGCTAGACAAAATTGTCAGCCCTGTTATTTGAGTATTATTACAATGCATTCATTTTTACATCACTTCATATCACTTAAATGATGCAGCCAGAAAAGGAGAAGACCATTTTCATATACACCATAATGTATTAGTTGGTTACATTTTTATTAATAATCTGTCAAATAAATGTAGTAATGTAAAAGTACAAATTTCCTTCTGGAAAATGACTAGAAGTATAACGTATGAAAGGATGGAATTACTCAAGTTATTTACAAGTACCTCAAAACTGTACTTAGTTACTTTTCATCACTTCTCAATTTATGTGGCTGTGGTTGTATTCATACTGGGGTTTTTTACCTTTGAAGAGCAAGTTCGCTTTAGGAAGGTCCAGCTGGTAACCGAAGGATGTTGTGGTGTCTTGCATCCTTGTGCTGGCTTCAAATTCAACTCCTATCTGCAACTGTATTAGAAGACAGGAGTGAAACGTTTTGTTCACGCATGCAGTCGATATTGACTACAACCTATACAGCGTGCAAGCCTCAAAAACTTAGTTCTACTTATTACCTAAGCTCCTTACATGCTTGCTAACAGCTTTTTTAAGCTGGGTCTCCAACATTGACAGCATTGTGTTAATCGTGAGGGAGAGGTAGAGAGAGCGAGAGAGAAAGAGGGACAGGTGAGTGGGAAAGAGACGGAGGGACGAGCAGGAAGATGTGCTGTGCAAAAATCAATCTGTGGCGGTCAGCGTTGATATTGTGGCAGACCACCACAAATGAATGAATGAATGGGAAACATTGCTTTGTACTAAAAATAGTTTAACTTGATGGACAATAAGGCCAGGGCAAACTATTAGAATGACCAAAAACTGTTTTAATGTACATATGAACATGTGATTATTGTTTTAAGAAAGACTTAAAAATAAATAAAACTATCTTTGAAGCTAATTAAGCACACTTTTAACCAAAATTCAGCCTCTAAGCATTTTTGGGAGATAAATAATGAGTGACACACAAATACACACACACACACACACACACACACACAAACACACACACACACACACACACACACACACACACACACTTTTACTAGTGTTAGGTACCTGATCATTGGCTTTGTGGTAGTATGTAGCATGAGCTCCTGCTCCTCCTAATGTCAATGTAGCGACATAGTTTTCCCCTGAGGAGAAAAAGATTTAAATGTATCACACTGATAACATAAAACAACAAGATGGAATTAGGCAGCACTTCATTTAAATCCTGGTCACACTACAGAAAAGTGAATTAATACCTTGCCTAATGAATAAACACTTTGGAAACTGGTAGCTAAAACTATTTCTTTTAAAAGCAAGATTGTTGACAAGACAGTGGATTTTACCTGTGTATCGGCCCAAGAGGGAGGTGACAGCTCCTTCCTCCCCTGGTCTCCTGTGGTACACTAGCTCACCACCCATAGCCAGTCCTGGTGTGATAGACTGGAGATAGTGGGCCACTATAATGCCTGAAGGAAAGGAGTATAAGAGGCTACATTATATATACACACTGTATAGGCCTGTCTCATCCAAATTAGTAGCACGGGTTCCTTCCCCTCTCTCAGATCTTTCAGCAATTTTCTTTTTCCACATTTTCTTATTCCTAACTGAGCCCCTGGTATTTCTCCAGCTTTTCACACTCCTCCTCACTTATTCTTGATGTTAATATCAAATGGAATGCTACATCTGGCACCAATGCTGTACTTTGATTAAACCTCAATATTTTCTTGGTACTGACAGAAATGTTTCTGAAGCATCAGGTATTTAAAACTGTTGGTAAGTACCTTACCAACCGGTTAGCAATAAATTGTCTGGCCAGATTCATAATCTTGTTAAATTTGATCTAATTTAAATTATTTTATTGAGGAATATTTCTTGTACAGCTTCCTTGGTTTAGACAAATTTAATATTTCTTATGTTGATGATTAATCAAATCACAAAATTTACTGATGTTGATAACTTGAGCTTATAAACTCAATATTTTTCAATTATTATTTATTTTATTTTTTATTCAGGGTATATACAGGAATCTTGAAGTAAAATTCAATACCTTTTTAAGACCTTTTCAGCATATCTTAAGACTGCTGCGCCACTTTGAGCTAACGGATTAAATCAGCCACACACCGTTAAAAGGGACATTTGAGTTTTAAAAAGGAATAACATATTATG
>JAPMOB010129540.1:0-18746 GCA_029875015.1 Lepomis gibbosus | reverse complement strand
AAACCGTTTAAACTGCATCTGCTCCACTCCGTGTCCTGCAATTGGGTCCTACTACACCTCTCCTCACACAACCCTGACATTATTTTGACCACCCCAAGACAAAGTGGCAGGCATAACAAGAAAAAACCCACACAGATTGACACACTGAACTTTTTATTTTAGAATTGGATCAGCTACTTGTAAACCTACTTGTTAAGAAGTAACTATCTGCTTTGTGGGAAATTATTTTTCACTCCATTATTCCAAGTTAAGAGGTGAGAAATTGTTATCTGAAAGCCAAATTAACCCTGTGGGATGCCGGGCGAAGCACGCTTGTCTGTTGGTCTAATCAAAACTCCTCAAGTCCTCTCAACTGGAATTACCAACTGAGGCTAAATGGGAAAACCAATGAGCAATTAAAATATGTCATCCAATTATTTCCTGTGTTTGTATATTGTTCTTTTAGTTTGTTACAGAATAGTGGGTCATTTGGTTGATATTCTGCAACCTAATTGGCAAAAGGTTGTCCTACTGTGAGCCGAATTAAAATCAACCAAGCAGAACCAAACCGATCTACGCCAACTGCATAGTATCAAATCACATGCCAAAGAAATTACGGGAAAAAAGTATTTAGGACACCAGATTATTTGGTTTATCTTACAGTCTGCTGAAAGGTAATACATTTTAAGAGGTTGTTAAGAGGGTTTGTGGGGAAAACTTTTTTAAACACTGATTATTTTGGTAGATTCAGTATCAGAAAGTAAGCAAATACTGTAGGATGTTTTTAAGATTGCGGTAACGATAGAAAACATTTGTCCAAATATAAGAAGAAACATAAGCAGTCTAGCCAGCCTGTCCTTGGCAAAGCAGAGTTAACCGTCTCCCCCTAAACTCGGGTTGCAGTACATGTTTGGCTGTCATTCACATTCTGTAGGGTAGACTGCAGGGTCAGAAAGAGGTTTTGAGAGCACCGCTGCAGGGAATGCCAATCAGCCATCAGAGCACTACAAACATAAGCTTGGAGTGAGGTTATAGGCATGTGAGCAAGGGAATTTACATAGTGGTTAGCATTCAGCTGCCAAGTGTAAACTATAATACCAAAAGTAGTGGGGGAATACTTCACCATTCTGACAGACCTCAAAACTGTTCAGATGTACACTGATGTACAAGGTGAGCATTAAGCATATATAGAATATAACACCCGATACTGGCGATTACGATGATAACTGATGCTGCTGATCACAGTTCCAGAAAACAGAAGTCTGACTGCTAGTACTTTTAAGCCGTGACCAGCAGCTCTATAACTTGCTCTGTCGATTGGTTGAAATTTCCCCACCCTTTGGCGGCCACAGTTTTCACCCTAGAAGGCTCAAATTCAGTATGGAGTTCAAGTGTGTGTGGCTAAACAGATTCAAGTAACCTAACTTTGTATAAAGACACACTTCCTGTCCCATTTCACACCTCATGAAGTGTTCTTAAGGGTGTGTGATCGCATACATGTATGTTGTCGCAGCTATTACAAATTCACACTTGTTTTAAAAGAAGAAATAAAAATAAATGCAAGTTACAATGCCTAGTATAAAGAATGAAACACATCGAGTAGCACTGAAGAACTGCGTCAGCCAAGACAGCCCAATAATCTCCAGAACATCCATGGGGGAATCTCATACACCCTTGCCGGACACATGAGCAACTCTCCTACTCTACATGTTCCCCATGGCCTCTCTAAACTTTTGTTTTCATGACCACAGAAGCTGTTGTCCACCATGACAGGCACAGCCGACCACAGCTCTGGCCACAGTCCACAGTTAAAGACCTCACAGACAGGGACCTCAGCCAGATGTCCCCATTTCACTGTAACTGCCCATTTGGGTTTACCAGCTGTGTCTGGCAGCAACCCCACAAGAACCTGATCCACCAACCGGTGGAGACCGCGTATGAGGCTCTGCCACTCTTTTCATTCAAGTATCCAAGACATTTATCCAAAAGCAGAGCCTGCAACTAACATAATCAATCATTGCTCTGTGGCTCAAGATGTTCTGGTACCTTGTGGCTTATTCACACAAAACCACACTATGCCTGGAGGGACTCAGTGAGTGGCTGCCTCTTAGTATGACCTGTAATAGATAAGAAATACAAATTGCTTGAACATGGTGGCCATTTTGGACAGATCAAGAAGGCTGTTCCTTCCAGGACCTCGGTGTTGAATTCCCTCAGCAGCACTAAGGAGTCCCTTGGAAGTATCCTCTCTAGAACCCTCTGACAGACTCCAAATGAAAGCCTTACTCTCCATTACATGCCGTTGCACAAACATTACCATCTTGTTTCTCTGTGGAACTCCAACACAGTTGCAGCAAGGGGCTCATGAGTACTCCCAAATGTACCCAGACTCTTTCAGAAACATCTAGTTGGCAACACTCCACCTCCCATACTATTCTACTAGAGAGGTACCTTTCCACATCCCAAGAGACACACATATGATATTTCTGTGCTCTTGGTCACCTGAGACTGACTTTGAAGTCTGTCTGTCCCAAAGCCAGAAGCAAAAGAACCAATACACACCCGATGATTTCATCAAGAAAACTTCAGGTTTGAGAAAATTCCTGGAGGTCTGCTGATTTCACTGTGCTGACTGGTTTTGCATACGGTGAATAAATTCTCCCAGTGAACAAAGATCACAGGAAAAAGCAAATGAATTCTGTGTGATGGGTGATTTTCACTTAAATTTTCAACAGTGGGCTATCATTCAATCACTCATTATGTCATTCAGCCATTTCATCATCCTTTCATCCTTCAGGCTATTCATTTATTTAACATTAATATTCATGGAAGCAAAGATCCACTTCATATAATACTGTCAGTGATCTTTTTAATTAACATTCTGAAAAATGTAAATTACCTCTTAAATATCAGCAACACTAGCGGGATCAAGCGCTGAGACTGCATATAACTGTGTGCACAAACACACACACACACATCTCCAACTCACCCTCTCCAGGTCTTGTCGAAGGTGTGTGAAGAGTTTGAGCCGTCTGTAGAGGACATCCTGCTCCTGCTGGGCCAGGTTGTCCACCTCGTCCCTCTTTAAGGTCACCAGAGGTCGATTAAAGTTGCCCTTTCTCTTCAACTTCCAGAACTGATATAAAAAGTCCACCTTTGAAGAAGATACAAAATATTCACACTTTTGATTATTATGTTCTCATGATGTCAGTTGATTGAGACATCAATTTCCTCAAATGAAACAGCAAAGAAAATCTAATAACAATATTAAGTGAATGGGTAAGTGCAGCCTTACGATTTTATCACTTTGCTATCAATAAATCCTGAAGATCTGGATTTATCATTTATCACACAACATACTTCTACTACACTTGCATGTTTTAAAGTGACAAAAAATTGCACTTAAAATTAGTTTTAAATGTATAAACTTCAGTAATAATATTTTTTGCAGTTGTAGCCTTCCATTGTAGTAAAAAAAAAATGCTCTTGCCTGAAGCTACAACCATGTTCGTAAAACTGAGACCAGTTAATTACGGCGAGTTCTTAACAAAGCAGTGATTTATCAGACAGTTTACCTGTGAACAGGGAGCACTTTATTTGATGCACAAGACTCGGCACTCTAAATGCAACTCATCAATACCACATCTGATTAAATGTAATTAATTGCGGAAGCCAAACTCTTCATCTCGACTAATGTATGATTAACTGTGCATTCGAAATACTATAAGATCAGAATAATGTTGTGCAGGCAAATGGAGTGACTTTTTCACATTTTTATATATCATGCACAAAAAGTTTTTAAATTAGATAGATCTATTGTGATTCATCAAACCAGACATTGTTTGCCTGTATTTAGTTGTCCAGTGTTGCCAATCACAAGCTTTTTGTTCTTAGTGGACAGAAATGAGATGCCATGCTTTCTATTACAGAGTGATGTTTTCACCGTGTCTGTCAATCCTGTCTGCAGGCTTTATACTTGTGCTTTATTTATACCTGTCTCATTGTCTGGAGGAGTCCGTTATTTTTGGTACACATGGAGGTGTACCTATTACAATAAATAACAAATGTGTGGTATATATTATTTTCCATTTTATATCACAAATCATAGTGTTTCAGCTCCATGACTTAACGTACCTGGGAGATGGGCAGCGCCAGGTTTTCGGCCACCTCACTTGGATCCACAAGTCGGTAAAACTCATCCTCAAGCTCCTGGAGTTTCTGTTTCCTCTGGCTCACCTTCTCTCTCTCCAGCTGTTCCCGCTCAGCTCGTTCTGATGCAGACACTGGAACCGGGTACAATACCGACCTCTGCTCCGGGTCACTGCTGCTGTTTGGCTGGTGCTGCTGGTCTGGCCGGAGCTCAGAACTGACACCAGTGGTGGCACAGTCAGGTCTGGCGGCGGCGTGTGCTCCGCTGGAGGTGGAAGTGGTGGTGTGGTTGCAGTTGCTCACACTGGTCAAACTGGAGGTGTTGTTGATGGTTGTACTACTGTTGCTGGCGGCGCAGCTGTGCTCCAGGCAGAAGGACTTGAAGCGTACCTCGTCGTTCTCTGCCAGGATGGTCCTCATCTCCAGGCCATGGTCGAAAGCGCACGTCACATGGAAGGCCACGATACAGGAGGGCATGGAGCACTGATAGGGGAAGAGAAAGAAGACATACAGTTAAGGGCAGAGATAGAGTAAGAGAACTAAAAAGGAAGGTGATATAGTATAGACAAGGGATGAGGGAAAAGAAGGAAGTAGTGAAGGATGTAGGAAACCAAAGAAGAAGTTCAGGAATTACAGAAGGAGAGAAAAAAAAAATCACAATGGAAGGTAAAAGAGTGAAGGGTAAATCCTATTTGAGTGTTAGTTCTGTCTCTGGGTTCATTAAAAACACAACAGATTGAAATGCTTGGTGGAAAAGAAACTTAACACCGCAACACAAACACATTTTTTTCTTCAATTTGTCACGTTGTTACAGCTATTTGTTTTAAAGTGTCATTTTCGCTCCATTTCTTGTGTCATCAAGGTTCCAATACAAGTGCAGCAAGGCAGAACGACAAGTCAAGTCACAACAAACACAGTTCCCCCATTTCTGCTGACATTTCGGTAACTTGGGATGTGTGTGTGTGTGTGTGTGTTTGTGTGTGTGTTTTCTCAGCGCTATCCATTACAGGTCATACTAAGAGGCGTCCTCCCGCTGAGTCCCTCCAGGCATGGTGTGATTGTGCCTGTGTGAGCCCTTGTGGCTATGTGTTGTTGTCGCTATGTGCATGTACATTTGTAAATGTGCGCGCACAGGTCGATGCTTGTACTTTTCAGAGGAGTTTCGGTATTCAGCAGGATGGTGACTCTCTTCCCTGGGTTGTTTATGGCGCTATTCTACTGACTGCACTGTGCCGGAAACAACTTGTGTCTACCGTTTTCACAGACAACCTTTCCTACCTTTTCTGGATGAACTGCTTTCGGCAAAGTTACATTTTTAAAAGTCTTATTTTTAAAAGCAAAATATGCAGCAGCTTTTTAAAACAGTAAAACCCACTGTACAAATAATTGAGAAGCAAACCTTATTTAACACATTAAAATAATAAAAGTAGGCAGTTAAGCTTATCCAGAACTTTCCCTTATATATTTGTTGCTGTGAAAGCTTTAGAAACCATTTCCTATTAAAGGAATAGTCCTTATCAAGAGTGTTTGACTGGTACCAGGCTTCAGAACATTCCCTGATGTGGTTTATATGATGAGCATATAAAGGCTATTACTATATATCTATTTTTGCAGTAATTACCTTGAACTCAGGCCGGTCTGTGCTACATTTGTTGTCATACTCCCTGTCACATTCTCCAAAAACAATACACTTTTTTTTAAACTAAAGTAGGTCCCCAAGGTAAACCATTTCATCATTACAACCTGTCTGAACTTCAGAAGCTCATGAAATCTGTGTGAGGCTGCAACCTGTTCTTTGTTAATGTGGAGAGGAACCACAAAAAATGCAGAGCAAATAAAGTTTAGTTTCTATGTTGCCCACTGTGTTGCCATCTTTTTCTCTGTCTCTCCCACTTCCTCTTGCACAAAGGCGAGATATATTAACTGTACATAAATATAAGTAAATACAAAACACAACAAATTTACATAACAAATTCACAATATATAACAACTAAAATATTTTAACACTAAATAACTGTTACAGCAGTAGCAGCAAAATCAATTTTGAGTTTGTATTTTTCTGCACTGTTCATTTTTTATAATTACTGTGTTCTCCAGTGTTTCCAGGAGGTCAGTGAATGTGTGATATGTATAGAAGGCTGTTAATCATTTAATTTTCTATTTATTGAGGCTTATTTGTGTGTTGGGAAAATAAACAGAGAGACTTCATGCCTGAATCACATAAATGCATAAATTCTGAACATGCTTATGAACCCATGTGAAACCACAAACAGAGTAATGGAAGACCCTCTGTCTCCTTTACACTCCGCTACCACCCTAGTTGGCCTGATCAACCCTAGTTGGCTTGATCACCAAGAAAATATAACCCTGCCCATGCTACTGTATAAAACCGCACTTGACTGTTAACTCGTGGGTAGCTAGGAGAGTAGTAGGTGTGTGTTTGGACTTCAGCTGACAAAACCTTTGTTAACTTTTCTAAAGAATGTGGTTGAGGTATAATTTAGTCATTTCACCCTTATTCTCCTCCTCCTGAGCTGACAACAGGGGTGATGGAGGTATATTTGTGGCAGCTACAAATACACACCCACTTTTAAGCGCTCCAATCAGATATTCATACGGTAAGGCACAATACTGAAGCTTAAGATGCTCCAACATGCATTTCACTGTTTCACTATTTTAAGGCCAATTCTTTATTACAAATAGACTGCTCTATCGCAGTGTTATTTTCTTGTAATATTGTTTTATTCGCTCCTTTTATAGCTGAAGCTTCATGTCTCACTAATCCCCTCTGACATACACTTCAATGTATAGGCTTCAGAGATTGTTAACTTTTCTACAGAGGTTTAAAATACATTTCAATGAGTAAAATTGCCCTCAATCCTAAAGAAAGTGAGTGATGGAGGAACAGAATGTGTGATCAGATAATGACATAACTTCTCTGTATGAAACACCACTATAGATACATCAAGTGGAGTTACAGTCGAAGCCATTTTTATTACCAAAGTCCCCAAATGTCAGAGTGAGCCCGCTGCAGCTGCTATCACTTATTTGGTGTCAAAAGGAAAAAGGTTGAACACAGCGTGTAGCCGACTAGATGTGTTGTTTGGTACGGGCCGAGTCATCGCAAAAAATACTCATCTGGCCTTTTCGAATGCACCTGCTCTGTTCTGGCAGAGATTCATTAATAATGTTTTTAACACTGCTCACGCTGACTCAACAACATGCTAGTTTGACTGTTCAATTACCAACCCTTTGCACAAGGTAACCAGAAAAGAAGAGTGATCTGGGCCCGTATTTATCAAATTGGTAAAAGTGATATTTTGTAAGTATGAGGAATAAGTTATGTTTCCTCTGGACCAACAGCAGACTTTCCTCCCTCCTTCAATTTGGTTTTCTTTTGTTCCCAAATTCAGGAATTTGAAACAAACATCAGTGTAAGTAGGAGTAAGTCACTTAATAAATGTGACTTATTCTTCACAATAAGCAAAAACATCTTTTACTCCTAGGTTGGTGCTTCAAAGCATTTGTAAGCGTGATTCTTATAAATATGGGCCCTGGCATGTTTCTGACAAGTCAAAAAATCCTCAACATTAACATTCTTGATTGCTATAAGTTTTCCTACACTGCTAAATTACAGTATTGTGTTATTTTATCATCATTATTTTTAACAGTTTTACAGTGTTGTCTTAAGACAAATACAACACCATTACACTATTACTTTTCACATTCATCTCTTCAGCAATCCTAGATAATTGAGAGGTGGCAACTGGACACAGGCTTATGAGGATAGCAGCAATTTAAAAGAAATCCAAATATCTTGTTTGGCAGAATCTGAGAACTCAAACTGGCATGCTTTGGGGTGAGACATTCATCGTAAAAATACAGGCCTACCTTTTCCTTTATAATATTGTTGTGAAGAACGAAATCATGGATTTTAAGACCTGAGAGCAGAGCTACAGTATATCATTGCCCATCTCATAGTTTCCCTGAAGATGTGATGTGTTGATCCAAGGATGGAGACTAACACCTGAGGAATATTGATGATATGTGCTGCTATATTTTATTTATTAATTTTCAAAAGCTTTGATTTTCCTCAAATCCACAAGCATTCAAAGATTTTCATGCCCAGTGGAATATAAGCTTACAGAGAATATCTCAATTTTGAAAACTTTTTTTGTGCCCTAAGACATTGATTTGTCTGAATTTTAGCCTTTCATGTGTTGTCCTACATAGTGTAGGCCTACACTAACAACAGTGTCACAACAGTACTATAGTCTGAGCTAAATCTAGGCTAAGGTGTCTAAAGATCGGACTCCTTATCATCCAGTTACCTGTTTTACTTCCTGTCTTTAGGGTTGTTAAAGTCACCTGTCCGTGAGTATTACATGTGTATTTTCATCGTGTTGCAGCTTCTCACTGAAACTATATCATGTTTACACTTTGTGATGTCTTCTATATGTATGGTGCTTCATTTTTATACATTTTCTCCCAAAATTCAGCCTGACTTATTATTTATTATTTATCTTTGGGAAGTTTGTTTCTGTATGTTTGAACGATGTTTGGCAGCACAGCCTGAGTTTGTAACCTAAAGCTGACCCACCGGGGGGCCAGTGCTCTTTAAGAGGCTGCCTTGATTCCTTTTCGGTACATTTTCCAACTTATTCTGCTGACCTGTTTTTGCTCCATTAGCTGTTTTTTAAGCTGAACCACTTGTAACATAATGCTGCTCCTATAGTATGGCTACAGGTATTTTAATCGAAAGGACTGCCATGTTCCTCTGAAATCTGTGAAGAAGACAAACTAACCATGAAGCAGAAAGACTTTTTTAATTAGCTGAGTGTGTCACCCTATTACAGAAGAGTTTTGTTCACGGACTGACTGTCTTTAACAAATACAGTACAGGCTTGACTGGCTGACCTTTCCAGTGTACCTTCCTTTAATAAAGTACTAATTAAGAGCCTCATTACACTTGGATAACTTGCCAATTACTACAGTCTTTAAATACAAATATTTAGGTCTGAACACTCTGAGGCACCTGACTATCATTACGGGAGGAACTGTCAGCACATAAAAAGAGACACAGTAAGGTATCATTAGACGAATGAAAGCATGTTATCATCAAATTACCAAAAGATGAAATGACCAAAGACTTTAAGTATCTTCGAGCAACGTGGCTTACACTTTTAGATCTGGTCTGAGCTGTCTTACCTACTCCTTAAAAACTCATTGAAAATATCGACAACACACACATACATGTACTGTAAGTTGTCTTTAAAGATGCATAAGAGCAATAAAGATAATGCTCCTTTTTTGAGGGAAATGCTTGAGATGTAACGTGTGCTCAAAAACCTCTGGTGGCCTAAAGGCAGCCTATAACAAGTATTAAAAAAAGGTTGACAACATATTTTTTATTCTCTTGCAGACTCTCATGTGCTTAAACTTTTCAAGATGGAAAACTGATTTGTTATGTCATAGTTTCCCCTACATTACAGCCTACACAGGACTCCTGCTGTTCATGGTGCTGTGTAGCGCTGCATCTCTGCCTTCTGTGTGAAGTAACAGCTGATCAGTGAGAGTGTTTGTACAGCCGCCTGCCTCCAGCCAGGGAAACAGGAGAGAGAGACTCTCTCACTGAGAGTGATTTTGACTCGAGGACTCCCCTGCTAATCTACTGCATCAAAACTGTGATACCCTAACCGCTGCACAAACAAGCATCACACACACAGAAACACATTCACTCAAATTTACATCCAGCACACATGTAAATACACAGTACGTATTAAAACACATTTGGAGTGTAGGGCTTTAGGAATCCAGTTCACCTTGGGGATACTGAATGGTCCGCAGGCTAATAGCTATAAAGTGGGTTAGTGTTAGCGTGTCAGCGGGGGTTTCGTTTACGCACTCAGCAGTATGTTAAAGAGGTGCCAGGTTCAAACTGATCCACCCAAGCCCAGCGGGAGGCTAAGAAGTACAATGATCTGTGTTGCTGAGAGACATTTCTGTGCATGTGTATGTGTTGAGTTTATACTGCATTTATCTTTATGCTGCTTTGCTGTACTTATGTGTGTATATAGGTATACTATTTTGTGTGGGTGTGCCTGTAAGGCTTTATGTCAGAAAGCACATCTGTTTGTAAGGCTGAGTGGGTTTGAACTTGGGTTTGAAAGTTTAACGTTAACATTGAATTTAACAAACAATTAAAACTTTCAACAAATTTCTTCAAAATTGTTGTTTTCATCTCAACGCCACCTCCAGATGATGTACAGCATGCATGCAGATGGCATGAGGGTTGGGTTAGTGAGAAGACGAAGAAGAATAAATAGGAGGAGGAGTGAAATGAACATTGTATATGTACAGAAACAAATAATGTGATTATTACACTCCTCCTCCAGTGGTAATGAAGAGCAGGCATCTAAATGTGTTTTATTAGTGTTCAGGTAAGATTTTGGGCATGTTTAAAAAAAAAAAAAAAGACAAAAGCTTAATTCATAACAGAACTTGAGTGGAAGTTTAAGCATTGCAAATGTTAAGACACTGACATCACTTCATAACATAAGATGCAGTGATACGTACCTGTATGCAGGTTCCTGTGTGTTCTCGACACAGGCTGCAAGACAGAGCCCAGCGGCTGGCGGGGATGTGGGACACCTTGGTAATGGGCTCCATCTTCTCTGGACAGCCTATACTCACCTACGGGGAACACATAACGGGTATAAATACATACATCAAATATTCAACATCAACAAATCATCTAAAATGTATATATACAGCTTACTGTTTCGCACGGATGATTATCTGATTACCTAATACATTCTGGTTCCAGCTTTTCAAATGTGATGATATATTTCTCTGTTTTGGATCAAAACTGATATAAATTTCAACTGAATATCGGTGGGTGGTGGTTGGATAGACCAAGGAAAGTGAAGATGTCTTTTCGTCTCTGAGAAACGTGAGATGGATATTTTCACCATTATGTAAGCGATTAAATAAAAAAAAAAAATTAAAAGTAGGAGTTGTGAAGCCTTGTAGCACATTTATTTAATTAATCCACATATGTCATTATTAACAGCTGGACAACATGCTGTGATCTTTTTATTTAGCACAAAATCTTTCATTTGATAAAGCAATCCACCAAATTTTCCACTAAATAATAATAATAATCAACTTGCATGTGGCTTGAACGACAGTTTCAAATTCTCCCAAATTTCAAAGCCAAGATGTTGAATTAGACAGTCTGTTTTTGGACGCAGAGCAGGGACACCTGTGCTCCTTGGAAAATCATTATTGTAAAGCACAGTGTGACTCACTCTCTCTGAGCGGTCTATTCAGAGTGGCTTTGGCCCTAAAACTTGCTCCACCAAATACAACCACAAAGTCATTGACCTGTGCCAACCAGCCATGCAGAATAGAGTGGAGAGCACTCATCACCAAAGTGCCATTTCTTCCTTCCTTCCTCTGCTGCCTCTTTCTTTCCAAGAACCATTCCACCTCTTCCACATTAACTTACTCTCATATTTGCGGTATGGCCCTCCTTCCTTGTCCTTCACGCTTGCGTTAACAAGCCGACAACTGATTTCCGCAGGTCGTGCCCCTCCCTCTCTTCAACCACTTGTCCTTCTATCTGATTTTCTTTTCCTCCTCTCATCTGCTCATCCACAGAACAAGCCCACTGCCTTGGTTGTTTCTGTTATTATTGATGTCTTTTGTAGAGCACACTCAATCGGGGCAGAGGTCAATTTTCACTCCGTTGAGGATGTCAATAGAAAGTGCGGTTCAGACAATGATGCCACAGCTGTCACCGTCAATGTTAGTTTCTTTTACACAGCTGATGTACACACCAATCGATTGCAAATAGGATTTTCAGTTTTTCAATGCTGTAGTTAAGTTACTGGCAATCCCAATGCCCACACATACTATATGCAGGTGTGCGCGCATAAGTACACACACACACACGTTGCACTTCAAACAAATCTTCCACCTTCCCCTCTTTTGTTGGTTTGTCCATACCCAAAATACAGAAATGTCAGGGCTGTAGCTTTCTATGTGTGTGTGTGTGTGTGTGTATATAATCACATGCAGGCCTTTAATATGCTCATTCCCCAATGAGAATATTCTAGCCGCAATTACTTCACATTTCAAAGCATGTAGATGGAAAACTGACAAAATTTGAAATTACTTCAGTGGAAATGGATGGAAATCACAGTGTTAAATGAAAAGGCATTTTAAAAGAGGGGATCCAGTACGTGTGTGTGTGTGTGTGTGGTGAAAAGCCGCTTAAAGAGACCTCTCTCTAGGGGTTGAAGGCAGAGGGCAGAAGGCAGCTACACACAGCACTGCAGGGGGGTTGTATCGTTTGAAGGCTGGGTGGTGTGTTCACAAACACAAACATGGGCACACACATACACACAAAAATTTTCCTAACCAGCACTCTCTATGAATGACACTCTCACACACAGAGCCTCTTTTCTGGAAGTTTCCACTATCATATTCAGTAGAAATCTACAAGCCCGTGTTGTGATGTATGTGTTGTGTTTATTTGTGTAGACGTCTGCTATTAACACCTCTTTAGCTCATGCAAGCACACACAACTGGGCCATTGCAAGGACACGCGCACAAACGCACATACGGCACAGACATGCAAATTATCTTTTTTTCCCTCCACGGTAGGAAGAGAAAACAAAAGCGAACTGAGCAACGAAAACAATTAGCCCAATCAAGGGTGACAGAAGGCAATTAGAAGTAAAAGGTTTGAGCTGCCAAAAGCTACTCTATTACTGAGAAATCTGCTGGTGGAGTGTGTTATTGAATAGGCTGAAGACACATGACTGACTCTTTTAACAGTTTAAAGGTGTGTGCAAGGCGTGAAGCAACATCCGTCCCTGAACCTCAGAAATAAGCGGCTGCTTTTTGTCCATTTGAAGCTTTCAGATGAGACATTTTCAAAACGTATAATCAAGACACATCAAGTTGAAATGAGCAGCTGCTTGGGCAAAACGCTAAAGCTGACCGATAAATCGTATTTTCATCGTCATCGTGATGTGAACATGCACAATAAAAGACATTGCAATACAGTCCCTGAAGAGCAATGAATAAAAAAAAATCTTTTTATTTAGGAAAGAGTACCGAAAAGAGATAACGTAGTATTTCCCACTGTAGCCTTTTGCCTTGCTCATTGTGTTGGGGCGGAACTCATCTGCACAAACACGGAGTAATTTCGGCTAATATGCACACTTCAATATTGTGTGTTTAATTATTCAAAGTCATACCGTCATCGCAATATCGAACAATGTTTTTGCACATTGCAGATTTTCCTTATATTATACAGGCTTAGCAAGCAGGTTCCTCGAGAATAAATTTACTTTATCTACTTTATTTACAGACTGTAGTGAGTGAGGTCGTGACTAAAGAAGCTACATGAAGTATTTTAAGCATTTACTGTAAACAAGGAAACCCTGGTGGAAAAAAACGGACTGTGCAGTTTCTGATTTTTTCAAGTGCACTCATATGCCATGCGGACATTGAAAGAGTTATCAATAATCATTCCTCCTCTCCATACTGAAGCAATAACTTCATTGAGAGACTACACTGTAAGAAATGAGCAACTAAATTTACAGTCGTTCCCTGTGCAAGAATGTATTAATAATTTCAGCTCAAGCTAATATGAGAGTTGGGGTTAACAAAATCAAGTGGCTATTTTCCATCAGTGGAACCTACGCACAACTGTCAGGACAAAGATAGACACTTGATTTAGCCAGAAGTCAGACTGGTGAAGCCTCATATTAGCTTTGACTGAAGCGTGTAGAGAAGGTATATTTCAGTCAGTATACGGATGTCAGAGTAGGGATGCTTATAGTGACTCATTGTTCCTTTAATGTACATATAGAGTTGTATTAAGATAGAAATGAAAAAAATACCAAATCTGCTTTGGTCCATGAAGCAAAATTTCAAAAGGCTAAATTGAACCTAGAGACTAAAAACATAACCTGCACCATAGAATCAACTACGAACCGCAAATCCTCTCTGCAGTGGGTTTCTCTGAATACCTTTGTAATAGTAATGGTAACAATTGTATGTAGTAATTATTTACATTGAATCTTGTCAATTATAAAGTTATAACGTTTTTTAATCTTACATATGTTTAAATTTCAAATACAACAAGTTCTTCATCAGTTGTTGCTATTAACTTCACTTTAATGAAACTTCACTTCACTAACCATCATCAGCGGAATTTGTTTTTCTTTCCAGTGTGGAAAAACCACTCTGAAAGTTGGGCCGTCATATTTTCTTCATCATCTTTTCTACTGGACAAAAGTAAAATCATCTCACCCCTTAGGAAATGACACTGTCTAATGAAAACATGTTTGGATCGATATAATAAACTGTAACTAAATTGTTAAGATAAACAACACTGTGGCAATTGACAGTACATCTATTTCCTATTAACACCTAGCTTAATTAAATGTATTGCATCCAGGAAGTTCAAGACAGTATGTTTGTACGTGTGTTTATAAGCATACAGAATGTTTGCCAAATTTAATGGAGATTTTCTTTCTCGTTTTAACCTTATAAAGATTCAAGAAAAGCTTAAGTGTGTTGTCTTCAGAGATGTATGCTAGTGTTGTTTGGGTTGAGGATGAGAAAAAGTACAGTCAATGCACAAGTGCAGGAGGAAAAATAATCACCATGTGGGTCTTCATCAAAGCACGTAAAAAAACGCCACACTGTCTTTCATGGTGTGAACACATCGTCCAGTGGCACCTTGTTTACATACTTGTTTTAACACCACACACATACAGTAGTGCTCCAAGCGCTCTTTTCATGTTTTATGTAGTTGCTGCCTGCACTGAGCTAAAGTAAGATGGATGGATTTTTAAACTAATTTCGACAATGACTACAGCTGTATGCACTCATGCAAATGTAAACAACAACCACTCACTGTCTAGAGCCACTTTGCCCCAATATGTGTGACTGGGATCATCAACAAAAACACCCAGGTGCAACGCTAACTGATCACTTTGAAGCTACTGAGGTGCCTGCACGCCTATCTTTAAGGAAGAATCAAGTCTGGAACCAGTTATACATCATGTAGAAATGCGTATCTTAAGCACAAGAACACTCTGAGATTGACTGAGGGCATGCATGACAAAAAGGGAAACTGGAAGGCTTATCTATAAGATCTGTATTTGGATCTTTTGACCGTTTCAAACCCTGTGTCTCTCTTTCGGTCTCACCTCGGGGATCCATAAGGCACAGCTGACGTGGACCCACTTGGTTCCACTGCGGGTGGGCTTGAGGGCCCCCCCTCTCTTAGGGCAAAGCAGACATTTGGGCTGGACGCCCAGAGCGCATGTCCGACACAGCCAGTTCCCCTGGGGTACCTTCAGGATGCCATAACACGCCTGCGACAGGGAGAAAAAGAATGAAAAGTTAGGATGCTGTGAAGAAGTCAGAAAAAGAGAGACAATGTTATAAAAGCAAAGCAATAACTTGGGGCATTTGGGGTATTTTGGGAAAGCCTGGGTCTGCCTGAAGGTAACAAAATCCACAGATTCAGGTTTTGTACAGATTAACAAACAAGATATAAAATGATAATTAGTGAGCCAGGCTAGTTGCTTCCCCAAGTTTACATGCTAAGCTAACCAGCCACTAGCTTTAACGTCATATTTAGTGGAGATATAAGTATTCAGTCTTGTCATATAATTCTTGGCAAGAAAGTAAAAATATTTCCCAAAATGCCAAACTATTCCTTTAACATGATGACACAATAAATTGGGCAAATAAAACGTACTATTAAAAGACCATACAAGAGGTTTTGCATGCTGAAGCCAATCAACTACTAACTAACCTTAATATAAAATATTGATGACCATTTCCCTACCTAATTTAGTGCTTTCCGTTCTTTTGAGGACGCTATGACGCGCCTTTAATATTTCATTTTTCCATCATTAAAAGGTATGTTATCGTCACAAAATGACTGCAATGAAGCTCCAGCATTTGAGATTTGACAGTCTGTGCCATGCATTCACAAGCCAAGCCATCAGGAAATTAAACCCAGAAGACACACATTGAATACACATGGACATTGTTAAACAGACAGTGTGAATTTGGAGGCTAGAATTTTCCCATAAGAGCTAAAACAGCTTCTGCTGGCTACTAAATTTCTTTTACCAAGTCTTGCTTTCCCAACCATATACTGAGCTGCTTGGAACATGGGAAATTGTCGTGTGCTAGTAATTTTGTAGCAATTTAGACTGATATTCTGCCAAATGTTTCCAAAAGTCTGCTGAAACATGTAAACTCCTTTTTATATAAATTAATATCATACATTTATATACATTTTGGTATTATAAACATGACAATGCCATTTAATTAAATATATTCATTAATTTGAGATATGTTTTTTGATCTGCTTCAATAAAGAAGTAAGAGGGTGGCCCGACTGGAGGAGAGAAAGAAGATCATTTAGAACAGGCTGGATTTGAAACCAGACATGATTTGAACCAGCTACGCCACAAGGCCATTGCATCATCTTGTTTTTATGTCAGAGTCCTGATACTTTTCATTTTTGAAAAGAGCAACCATTCAGTTGATGCTGCTTCCATTTACAGTGTGCTGTTTATTTCTTCTGTCATATCAAATGAGCAAATACACAAATTCCAAAGTGACACATTACTAAATGCTTTTCATTTTGCCTCATCATACAACTCTTTAAAGGTTATGCTCACTGCTGCTGTGATAAGACACAACAACAAACACAGGCCAAATCACTCTTAAACAATTCCTCCCCATCTTATTGTCCCAACCAAAACTTTACTTTTAACCGGAAAGTAAACTGGACATTTTAAAAATGTCACTTATCATTAGGGATGTCCCGATCAGGTTTTTTTGCCCTCGAGTCCAAGTCCGAGTCATTTGATTTTGAGTACCTACCGTTACAGAGTCCCGATCCGATACTTCTATAATACTTATAATAATACATAAACTAATAAATATTATAAATAATAAAAGACGTCTAAGATAAAAACAAATAGCACCTCAACTTAAAATACCTGGCAGGCATGTAAATAAATACAAAAATAAAAGTGCCACAGTGTTTGCAAAGCACATCTATATATGCATATATATACATTTATATCCAAGTCCTGATCGGGAGGCAACGTCCGATTCTGATCGAGTCTGAAACAACGTGATCGGGCCCGATTTCCGATCTCGTGATCGGATCTGGATCTCATCATTGTATCATCAATCTGCACCTATTTCCCCTTCCACTAACATCCAGGGTTTCTCTGAGTTTTTCATGGCAGCATAATAGCACGCTGCCTCATATTTGATATTTGATGTCCCTGATTCAGTCCCCAGGGTCAGAAACAGAGAATTATTTTATTGTCAGATATAATTTACTCCTAAATTGTCTCAAAGTGCCTCTGCTGTGGGGAGTGAGTCATTCTTAATGCCTCTTTCTCCTCCATTATTATAACTTCTACGTCAGATCTATCAAATCTAATTTGTTAAGCGTGAAGTCAAACTATCACTTCTTTAGCTGAGGCCCAAATGTAATTTCAAGACCAAAAACCCAGACCATCCCCCAAACATAACCACTGCTGCTACATTCAAGCCAGGTCTCAGTATGCAATCACTTACTCTATTTGACAGTAGGGACGTGTTATATGGCTGAAAAGTCACAATACACCATCAGTTATAAGAAGATAAAATGGGAAAAAACACAAAAAAACTTTGACACTGACAGGAGGAAATAAACTGACACGTCAAAGACTCCATCTTCATTAAAAGCAATTAAAGCACTTTATTGATCAAAATACTGTATTGATCAAACCACACTTCAGTAAGCACAGCCCCATTACCTGCGGAAGGTTAAAGAGACAGTCTTATCAGTCCGATGTTGAATGTGTTGAATGTGTTTATTCTATAAAAGCCTTTATATTACTTAATACTGCCTGCGAGCAACAATTTATTTTAATGGTTGTTATAATGTGTTTCCATGACACCTCTACATTGACGTTGATGTGCCGGGAGGGGAGGGGGTGTCCCTCACCAAGATATTAATTACAGACGTTTTTCTATTGTCTATTGGGGTAATCCTGTGTCCCTACATAGTTCCACTTTTATTTCATTTACAGAAGAAGTGGAGATAAATATAACAAATAACTTGATGAATAACTTAGGAAATACATTACACCATATTTGGGGCCAGATGTCAGAAGCAGCAGGTTTTGTGTTTTGTTTTTTCGCATTGCAAGTACAATCGTAGGTGACAGACCAACATGAGATTTGGTCTGCTGCTGGAGGTGACTATTTCCATTCAGTGTCATAACAGCAGGTAAACAGAGGCAGTCTGATGACACTGAAGGTGTGTTAGTGCCAACAGGGCCGACAGAACAATTAACACGGTGTCACTGTGTAACAAACACAGCGGAACCCCTTAAGCCTCAGGTTGTCATAGGCACCATTTGTGAAATTGCTACTGCATGTGTACTTTCATGCTTGATAAAGATGGAGAAATATATGAGCACCATACGTAAGGCTGCTCTGAGGAAAACAAGACCCTGTCTTTGAACAACCTTGATTTTGTATTTTACATTTCTGCTTTCAGCATT
>JAPMOB010129481.1:0-27892 GCA_029875015.1 Lepomis gibbosus | reverse complement strand
GATTATGTTGGCTAAGGCAGAGTCATGTTTCTTGGTAGCCAATCAGAGCCAGTGTTTTTACACACATGCCAGCGCACGCGACACACACACACACACACAACAGCTAAACAGAGATTCGATGAAGCAGCAGAGATTTTTTTTTTTACAGTAACGCAAATAGTTACTTTCCCTGGTAACGACTTACTTTTATTACAGAGTAATTCAGTTACTAACTCAGTTACCTTTTGGAACAAGTAGTGAGTAACTATAACTAATTACTTTTTTCAAGTAACGTTCCCAACACTGTTTAAAAATATTCATCTGACAAAATAATAATAATGAGTATACATAATATTATGATCGATGTAGGTTGTACCGTATTCCTAATAGATCAAACATACTATAGGAATTCAAATGTTTGTCAAAACAACTCAGTTTTATTATAATTTTAGCTAGTTGATTGCTGATTAACTGCCAATAGGTTTAGCAAACCCTGAGGAAGAAAAAGTAATATTATGAAATATAGGGTATGACAACATTAAAGCAAATTATTAAATGATTTTCATCAAAAGTAATTAAGGTGGCTCATAACATTCAGAAAGAGATTCCCCAACCATAAAGACACTAAAGCATTACTAATAATAACGATGTTGTTTTAGACAGTCTTTTCAGTTTATGATTTACTGTATTAGGGAGTGGGATTTTGTTCACTTCGGCTGCACTTAATGAGATATTTAGTCCCTGATCATTGCGTCCGGGCTCATGAAATCATATTGCTACTCCTGTTATGTGGGGATAATTAGGGTTCAGTAGTGTCGGGTGCTGTAGTTTTGTGCAACATCTGTCATCATAACGCGTGCTTCACAAGCACAAAATACCCGCTGAACACGAAAGTCAGATAACCTACAGTATTCCTCTCTTTTCTCTCCATCACAAAGAGAGGTAGCCCACTAGTCTAAACTTTCAAAAACATTTGTCTCATGACTTTAACTTTAATTTTGTAGGCTATTAAAATTAATCTAACAAAATGTATCGTCTTTTCCATCTACCTTTACAGAGAACGGGGTGTTCTTTGCCAACAGCACTGATATCCTTACTCTTTACTTAGCACCGTGAGTATTGTTTGACTTAAGGCCGTAAATCAAAGTATACAAACACTTCTGCACTAATACTACTGGGATAGCATATATTTTGGCATGTGGAAGATGTGAAAAGCAAAAACCCAACGTAAAAACATGCGCATGGTCAACACAGAAAGGCTACATATTTGACATTACAGTTAAAAAAACTTGTAGAAATCAACATGAGTTCATATATTTTACAAGATCCTTTTTCTTAAAAATGTGATAAATGAGTTTAAAGCAGGGCATTTGCTTACAAATGTGATGGTGTCAAAATAACAAAATGTAAAGTAAGTTAAACCAGAAATTATCATGTACAAATACCACCAAGCTGCAATTAAGTTTGATTCCTGAATACTACGTTATGATACATATGCCCTCTGTTGGTCTCATATCAAAGCCAGAGGTATTTCACCTGTCTCCCTGCTTTAATCAACCTTCCTACTATTGAACTATATGAAATATAAAGAAATAACTGGTAAAAAAAAACAAAAAATTTAAACAAAAGAAGAGATGTGCGTGTGTGTGTAGTGGGTGTCATGAAAGTATGACACCCAAATATAATAACAAATATTCAACACCACCATAAAAAAAATCCATGTTTTACAAACCTTCCTCCATCCTGGGTGGGCCTGAATTATCAACAGTATATCCACTCACGTTATAGTTTCAGTATTTCTGGAAAGTCTTTAAATGTTAGAAATTACCTATAAGACTTTCCCAATCCCTTATCCACATGACTATAAAGGAGTCATGTTTCATCACTTAAAGCCTAACACAAAATCTTCACATGTAATCTTTCAATAATTGCTGCCATGTTCGAGGTTATTATGAGGTTATAATGATGCATCATGTTCCTGTTGGTTCAGGCGCATTTTAAAAGTCAATGCTGCCATCTGATGGTCATCAAAGGGAAATTCACTGCAGAAAAAAGTTGTAGCTACAAGAATAAAAATCGAACAACAATAGAAAACTTTACATTGCCTTTCATAACAGAAAGTATAAGTAGTGTAGCTTTATGTAAATAATTGTATCAGGGAACTAAATTGGTCAAAAAGGATGAAATATGACACAAACTACTGGTGTAGGAATTACTGCACATGTCCATTGACAATATTCTTTGGTTTTCACTTAATAACACACACACATATAGGTGAGGTTAAGAAGTGTTAACTGCCAACATGGACTTCCCGAGTATCATGCTTACACCATCAGTACTTTTCTTTCCAATTTACTCTGGACGCAAACAGATGTGGCAAGACCAAGGTCAAATAATATTTGCAGATGATTCTGCACTGAGAAACACCAAATTGTCCTGATGCAGCAAATCTCCAGTTCAATGACCCCCACAAGGCTAAATTAACTAATTATTCATTCAGCTGGTTCTGAATACATTTTATCACCTCAAACAGCCTTTTAGACAAGGTTATTAAATGAAAATAAGTGGGTGGTGCTTAATACAAGCTTTCAGAGCACTTAACATTGGTTGAAAGAACCTGCCTTAACTTGTGCACTTAAAAAATGAAAAACCAAAGCAAAGTATCAAGAGCTGCAAACGTCAGAAGGTGTCAGTCCCATGGAGTATCTGAAATTGTTTACTGGATCCGAAAATCAACTCTGTTCAGCTCTCATCACTGTTGTTTACAGATAAACAGCCACCCTCTGTATTGATCTCCTTCTATGTGAGTGCAAGTGCCTCAACGCTTGATGACATGCCTAACTATTCTACTGCACCTCTGTCTGTGTGCGTTTGTGTGTGAGTAGAACATCCAAACAGGTAAATCAATGTTCTCCATGGCTAAGGCCTTACCTATGTGAAGCCATTATGGTCTGTGTACTGTCTGAATGTGTAACAGTATATCACTGTTTTTTCACTGGATGCTCAGAGCAGTAAACATCAGAAAAAGACCAGAATGCATTTCAGTGTAATGCAATTGAGCAGAAGACCTCATTTCAGGCAATAAAGCTAGCTAATAGCTAAAAGGTATTGGAAAAGAAATGAAGACCCATACCTTCTGATTCTACTGCACGCAGACTTCATTTGAAGCTAAATTACCCATTTTAATGTGCCCCTTTAACCACAGAAATGTGTTAATATGATTTTACAACCCAGAGATGTCACCTTTTTACCTTGCTTATGTGATTTGAGTGAGTATAATCCTTGAGTTAATAGAGATAATATCAGATTCAGGTCTCATTAAAAGGCTCCATCTCTTAACTACCAAGCAGAATGACATCCAAAACAGGGATGAGAGGAAGCAAGAGGTTCTTTCCATCCATAAAATGCCACTGATTTCTGCTCACACTCCGTGGAAATCACATACACGGACTATGAAAATTACATTTATTCAGTGCTTTAGGGTGGTAAATGCATTAAGATCAAGGGAGAGATTTGGCTTTGCAGAAAGGTATTATGGCTTCTAGCAACGGAAAATATATACGGACTAACAAATGACTTTCATTCTGTCCGAGTAGACACTTCACAGCCAGTTGTGTTTACAGTGTGCCTGAGGGAACAAAGGATTGAATGTCCAGTCAAATCAAAGATCTGTTTGCTGAATGAAAGAAACTGGTCATGACCCATATTGACTCACTTACATCACCTGATGTTTTTTAAACAACAATCTGCTCCTATTAATAATATTAATAGTAATCATCACTCATCCAAAAGCAAAGCTTTTCACATTAAACAAGCAATTCCAGTTAAAATTTAAGAAAGACTATACCAAACCTCAGTCCTTTATACTGTTGACTTTGTTAGCAACAGAATCCACATTTTACCACAGTCTTAAATTTGAGGTACATATTTCAATTCAGGATTCCTATCACATATTGTACAGTCTTCTGAGGCAGAATATAGGACTACAGTCATAAGAGTGTGATATCTACATTCCCTGCCTCTGAAATATGTAGTCTTGATGCAAAAAGGATTTCCAGAAGATTAAGTATTTAACAAGGACATATTGGAAGGCTGCATGTCTATTGGCCTTTTTTTGCAGCAGACATTCTGACATGTCATAACAGGAAAAGCACAGGTTTAACGTGGAAAACAACTTCATTGTATTTGGGTGTACCAGTTTCCCAGCTCTGTTATTGTGCATGCTGGATCAGAGGAATGGCTTAAGGAGCAGTCAGATGTGATTTTCCTCCACATTTATTTCTACACAGATGTATTCACTTCCGTCGCAAATTGACCTGCTGCCTCTTTCGCTTCCCGCTGAGTTCAATTTGACTGAACTTTTACCTGCAGGATCGTTAGGTGCTCTAAAATCACCAATGACACTGACCTATCATTCAGGACATATTGTTTGTTGATATTCTTGTTTTATAACTGCACAGTGAAATAACTCAAGCAGGGAAGGAGGGCAGCTATTTTAGGTGTAGTGCGAAGGACAGTGACAGAAATGAAAGACATTGAAGTGTTTGATAAGAAGCTGTATAATTTACAACTTTGCGGCGTGCTGCTGTTCACCAACTAGCCATGCACTCTCAGTTAATGCTTTTTACCCTACCCATGCCAATTCCTGTCCTGCCTGGTTTTTGCAACGCCACCAAAGTCAATTTTTCCTGGTGAAATATAACCTGAAATCACCTTTTCTGGGACACACCATTTTTGATTTGTTACCTACCATGAAAATGGCATATTGTTGTCTAGGGTGTTCACAAATGATGGTATGTGGTATGTACATCTAAAAACTCAGTAATACATCTTGAGGACTTAGATTTACCAGTTGGATGTATTAAGGAGTGAAAACTAGAACAAGGTACCGGATTGAGTTATGACTACACATTACCAGCTTTAAATTTGAAGAATTTAATTTAACTTTCATGAGATAGCTAGCTGGCTTATCTCCTGACTGTTGATATTGATTTTTAAAAAACTGATTAGCTGAATGCAACGACATAACCGAATCACTGCTAAAATGATTGTCTATTAGCTCTTTAGCCCCATTACAGTGGATGAAAAGAAGTTTCAATAAATTAAAAGAAACAGTCTTAAATCTCGTTTCTACAGCAGACGTAGTCAATTCCAGTCCTAGAGAGTTGGAGTCCTGCAGACTCCTGTTCCTCTCTGATAGCTAATGAGCTCCTAATTGGCTATCAAATCCATTAATTCTAGGTATGTTTACCATTTTATTAGCCTCTACACTGTTTCATTTTTAAAATGAATGCATTTAGAAAATGAACACAAAGTTATCTTGACATAATCACCATGATATATTAAACATAATGAGTTAGATAATAAGGACAATTACCTATTGAATTGAATATTAGAAGCTAATACAAGTAGGTGAACCTGCTGTTATTCAGCTGAAGTGGTGTTAATATGTCTATATCTTAGTATAATATCATTATTGATATTATTTGATTCAAGGTGTGTGTGATAATTCTTACTGCTTTTATATGATGTCTTTAGGCAAAGTGAGCATTCACTGCCTATATTTGCCAATTTCCTCATTGGTTTTCATTTTAAAATGTAGCCACCTGGCTGTGGTTATTGCAAATTCTTTCTGGGAGAGGAAGTGAATCCTTATCTGTTGTATGATTAATACACAATGTCGCTTATGATATCTTAGCATTTACAGGGCAGCAATCAGACTGGAAGATATGAAAACAAAAGGCACCCTGTGTTACAACACTTTCTAGCAAGCTGCAAAGCAACTGTTGATGTGCATCAGTAACAGTCAAAGTAAAGTGGACTACAGTTGAACTGTTGTGCCATATCTGTCAATCAAACTACAGACAAAAGTGCATGTTCAAAGTTGTTGAGCTTGTCTCTTGAGATAAGAGAATATCCATTGAGAACGTCTTAAGTAATGCTTTTTCTGTCAACTGGAATTGAATGTAATCACCATCGGCCTGCCACAATATTATCACAGCTGTCACTGAGAAACTTATGAGCAACCAACACTGTGTATGCTGGTAAAATAAATATCTCACAGCGCCCCAAAGTGATATCAAAATAACAATAACAACTGGAATGAGATCACCAAACAGCCCAAGCAAACGCAGCCTTGCTTTGCTTCACAGAGGTACCTGACAGCTTATCTCTGTGAATTCAACAAATTAGTCATATGTCAGTGCAAACCAAATCTGTATTTGCTTTATGATAACTATATTCTGTCTGGGCTGTTATGACACAGCAACAATAATTCATATCCAACTAGCATACTTTTTAGTATGACATGCAATATTCTGTCTGTTTTCCGCCACATCCCACAGGCTTCCTTACACATTTAGTAAGTCATTGTAATCCACTACATATTTTGCTAATTTCAGCAAATATATCGTCACAGTTTGCTATCTCTCCGTTTTGTGTGTGTTCTGAAAACAAAATCCGGTTTTCCTACAAAGCCCTGGCTCTGTAAATAGAAAACAAAGAAAGTGGTGTTGAGTTTGCCCACAACATTGTTCCAGCCAATCAGCATCCAGTGGTTTTAGTGCTTGTGCACAGGAGTGATGGGGGGAGGAGGGGCGGTGGGAGAGAGAGTTTTTTTACACTGGCACATTCGACCATGCAGGACTCCAGGCACTGTGAAGGAGGAGAGATGGCTGAGAAACAGCCAAAGAGGAAATGACTGAAGAGTATAAACAGAAAGAAATTATATGACCCAGCAAGGGCGAAGGTGTTTCAACGCTGGAGAAAGCTTAGAGATTTGAAATTTGGGGTGGGGTGGGGGGGTAGGGGGGGCGCTCGCAGCTCCTCTGTTGAAAATGGCACTCACCACAAAACAAAACACTAGGGGGGTCATTCATCACGTGAAATACATGACATAAATAATAATAAAAAAGCCCCCCATCAATGCTTCCTCCTAAAAACATTCATGACCATACATGCTAACCATGCCGTTTTTCCCAACCCTCCCCCGGCTTTCTCCTAGGTCACAGCAGTATGTTTAATGTTAGAGTAGTTGAGATGTGGAGGCTATGCTGTTGACAGACTTAATCATTGATTAATTACTGAAACAGGGTGACCGTTCTAGTCCAATCATTTCTTCCAAGTTCATCACTTCTAAATATTTTCTAACATCACTTATAGTAGCTAACACTGCCCATTGGTAAATTAAGATTTTCCAAAAAGCTAGCTAATGCCATGTTTATCAGTGTAAGATTGCTAACATTAATGAGTTATTAAATTATATAATTTTACTCATTCTAAACATATCTGCAAGCTGCTTGTCTTTAGCTACATTAGGTGTGTTGGAAATGATTAAACCAGAAGGGACATAAATAAACGTGAGCTGAAACCCCAAGTGTCTAACAAGGTTGAACGATTTTGGAAAATAATTCAATTGTGATTTTCTTTACTAATATTGCGATTGCAATTTAGTACGCAATACATTTTTAAGCTCTTTACCTTCTGTATTATTCAAATGGACAAGCACTAAATCAGTGTATAGTATGACCAACACAATATTAGATAGATTAAACATACACTGTTCTTTCTTGTGGGCCAGGCCTGTGTTATGATAAAAATAGGTGGTGTATGAATTGCATAACTTATTGTTATGAGCAATGGTGGAGAAAAAGTATCAAACTTTAATAATATGAGAAAGATAATTTGAGTCAAGTCATGGCATTAAATAATTTGATATAATATCAGATCGGCCTACCTACAGATGACAAACAAACAAAGTTCACCACAGTGTGTTATACAGTAAGTGCTCAATACAAAGAGCTCAATACAAAACCCACAGTTCAACCACCAATTAGTCCTTATCTCAGTTCAACTCTCCTAGGAGTCCGTCTTTCTATATCCCAATAAGCACACAAAATAAACTTAGTTTGAGGTTCAGTTCAAAAGTTGGCCAATGAAAATAAAACGAAATGACGCCTCTTGTGTTTAATAGAGAAGCTTCGAAATTCTCAGACAACACCGGAGTTCCCCCGCAGAGTCCAAGCACACTGGCTGTAACTCGGCACAGACTGGGCCTCTTTTGGACTTGTGAGCTCGGTTTAAAACACCGTTTCACCGATATTTCCTGAGCTGACTGGTGGCTGTGTGTGTAAAGCAGGCGCTAATATGTTCATATTACAAACACACTCAGGGCATTTATAATATGAACACAGTATTCAAACAATAATATCTTCAATGCAAATACGCAGGTGTCTCAATCCAGTCTTTTTCATTAGCTGCAAAGTGCCCTCTGCTATACAAAACAGAATTCGAAGAAGCTAAAATGAAGAGGAGAAGTGGTAATACAAAATTTAATATACACTCCAGGATCCCTGCCTTTTCTGCACTACTTAGGCCCCTTAAGGGGACTTTATAGACCCCAAAGAAGGAAAGGAAGGGATTACTCCATGTTTGGCGGAGTGTATGTCAAGAAGCAGATGCTGTCTAAAGTACATAGCAACGTGTTGTGTTGATCCCTGCCCTTTTTAATCTCTTAGAGTCCCTGGTAAAATAAATGCAATTGACTTAACTAGCTTTCCTTCCACAGTGTTTCTTTGTGTGTGTTCTAAGAAAACCAACCCATACACAGTAGCAGCTATAGATGTTCCCCAGAAACAAATGTAGATATAGCTATAGCATGCATCAACAAAGACGGGTGCAATGTTTGTCAGACAGTCGAAGCTAACAAAAAGGAGATAATGCTTAAATCCTACATGTGACTGAAGAAGTACTTCATCCATTCACCCTCACACTGGACTTAATTTCAGAGCTTAGCCTGTTTAGTAGTTTCAAATGTCAGAAACCAAAATGTTATTATGTGTTTTGGAAATTCATGTGTACACATATACAGTATTAATTATTTAAGATTCTTGTGCTTAACTTGAGCGGCTGAATTTTTTTACGGAGTGACACATTAAAGACTTGAAGTGCCACTTTGTTAACGGCAAAGTCAACACAACACGGTAGACCGCTGTTAAATGTTTGACATTTCTCACTCGGCTCCCTTGACATTCAATTAAATAACATCTCAAAATGACTTTAAGAAAACTGTTTCTGAGATTTCCTGGATCCTAAAATACCACTGAGCATATGGATATATTTATATATATTTGAGTTTTTAATTAAAATTGAGTGAATAATGAAGGCACTATTTTTGAGAATCAAAGTATCATCAATTGCACTAGTTTTGCCCAGAGCATGCGGGAACACTTTTGGCATTTTCATGACCAGAGGCATGGGTACTGGGTGAGATTAGGAAGGATCCCTTATCATACAGTATATCATAATGTGTTAGCAGCTGGTAAAAATTGCAGCCAATTACATCCGCTCTTTTCATCCCATTTAAAAGCGGGGCTCTCTCTGCAATGATGCAATCGCAATTTGGTAATCTAGCGGCGAGCTTCCCTCTGAGGAAACTATTATTCTTGTCCTGGATATGCAGATTTGTAAATGTGAGTAGACACAGCAGCCCAAATAAGCTTCCAAAGGCAGATGGTGTCCCTATTTAAGTTAGATTCAAGTTTGTGGACAAATTCACACTTATCCTGTGTGATATGATTGTCTGCAAAGTTAACAGTATACTGTGCATTCTAGTTAGCATCCGAATTACTCACTCGAAGCAAAAGCACCTGTATGTAAAATGTACCTATTCACCTTGATGCATATTTGCATGTATGCACACATATGAAGCCGGAAAGACAAACTACGGTGCACAGTATGAAGTATAACACTGAAATCCACATGCTTACACACAGACACACACACACAAACACAAATAAACACTTATTTATGTATTATGTATTTACTGGCTGTGATGGAATGCGCTTTTGTCCTTCTCTATTGTTTTTCTGTGTCTTGAAAGAATTTTCTCTGCTACACTTTTATTTCCTTTATTAAATTTGGGGTAAGTTATTAATGTACTATAACTGCACTGCAATGTATTCCTGCGTGATATTTTTCTATTTATATTCCATTTCATTGTTCTATTCTAATTGATTTAATATTCATCTTCATTGTGTTTTTAAATGTTGGTCTAATGCATTTCTTTACTTGATGTAAAGTACTTTCACTTGTCTCTTTGTTCAAATAGGTTCTATACAAATAAACATTCATTGCTCTGCCTGGCCTTACTGTGAAAACTGCCACATGCTCAGCTATTTAGTCACACTACTTACACATGCATGTGTGTGTCTAAGGTCTAGTTATGCTTTACCTAAACATCTAAATTAATGAATTAAATAAATTGTATATTAAGTGTGATGTGATGACTGAGCATGACCTAATCTGTAAAATAAACCGTAATTATATAATTAATTTCAATGGGCACACACACGTGAGTATTCATGACATAATCTAGGGGCTTTGCCACACACAGCTCAAGACCTACCAGACTTCCCAGTTTGGATGATGAGGAGTTGTTTCTGTGTTTGAGCAGACCACATCCCTCCATGCCCGGGGCATCTCTGTGGTTTCCATGGATACGAGGCCCACCAGCCCCCTCAGACGAAGAGCGCAGACGCCTTTCCATCCGCATCACCTCGTGATAGGGGCTGACACTGCTGCACAGAGAGGCTGCAGGAAAATGAAGCAAAGAGAGGCAGAGAGAAAGAATGAATTAAAACTGCTCGAACAGTGATTCCACAGGCAGAGGTATAATCATCTTTTTTATTGTATTTCCAATTGGTAGCAGTCAGCCGTACTTTCCGTAGAAAATGTGTTTTTCTTTCATAAACTTAATGACAAAGCAGCTCTTACTTATTCAGCATTTTAAATTAAGTTAAATCTCCCTGTTATGAAGCTCTTCACCCATATTGCTTTTGGTCAAATGGTATTAATGCCTGCTATGTAATAATCACGTTTAGCTGAATCCCTTGCTGTGTAACAATAAAACTACAGAATGAATGTGAGATTCCAGGGGAAATACTTTTCAGTCAGACAAACAGAAGATTGCTTTAACTGCTCTATTTTGATCTACTAATAGATAGATAAAGTGAGGTGAAAAAAGACAGACAATTCCACATCCTCTCGGTGAGCAACAGGCTACACACACACACACACACACACACACACACACACACACACACACACAGAGTATTCCCACAGATACACATTATGTGTGTGTCTTCCTTCTTGTCTTTGTTCTTGTGAACTCACACTGTAAAAACACAGAATGGATTTACAGTTTCCACACTGAGCAATAAAACCCACATGTCTCCTTGTATCTCCAACCATTTTACTAGAGGTTCAAGTTCAGACCATTTTAACCATAAAGGAAAACCAGACCTACAGTACATGAGGGCCTACATAACAGAAGCTTGTGACACTGCTTCTGAAAATATTGTTGCGGAGTCTGACAGACAAGCTCACTCTGTTAGAGCTGCAGTATATCTGTACTTCCCAATGTCTAAAAGCTAGAAATTCACCAAGTGTAAATCAATATTCACCTGTGCTCCTGCAAGAATGTACTGCAACACTGTGTGTGTGTGTGTGTGTGTGTGTGTGTGTGTGAGTCTGTGTGTGTGTGTCTTTGTTCACAATCCCACAACAGGCCATTGATACAACACTAAGCGATTTATGGCAAATGATCCCACAATCATGCCAACTTTAAAAAGCACAACAGCACACCCTATTGTTACGTCAGTTACAGTTACTGTTTAATGTGAGTGTTAAATGTAACAGAAAGATGATAACACGTCTAACGGAATATTTCAATTATAACTCAAATACTTCCTACAGCAGTATTTGTGCTGGAATGTGTATAAATATGCACAAAATATAAATTCAATTGCGATTGTAATTATCTTGTTGAATACTCAACATTTTGATCACGACTGAAATTGATGATAGTCATTTGTTTCCAAATATCTATTAATGCCTTCACGGTTTCAACAGCAAGCAGAGCATTAATAAAGTGACATTTCACTACTGGCGATGTGCAATTATCAGTTGCAGAAACTTAACTCTGATTCCTAATTACACGGTTAGTTACCCCTAGCGAAACCCCGAATTTCAACATAGTTTACGAGTTTGAATGACCTATCTCTCTTCTTGAAAGGGTAATAAACTCAGCCAGAATTTCATGTTTTTTAGTGTCTGATCAAAGTCAGACAGTAATGGGCTGCAGATTCAGAGAGATTTTTTTTGTTAGCAATGAAGCCTAGCCTAAAAAAACTCCTCTGCAATATGTTACAGCAGATGAAGAAGTGAAAGCGATAGTAACAAATCATCTTTGGTCAAGGAATACATTTTATGTACGACACACTGTTTCACTGCTGTCATATTAACTGGCACTGATTTATTAGACTTTAGACTAGGCTTTTGTAACGTTTAGAAACACTCAACTTTAATATTTAATTAAGAAAGAATATGGACATTAACATTATGTTTTCCACACTAGTGTTCAATCATCAAAACAAGCTGAATGATGATATTTGTGTGAGTATTAGATTGATTAGACCTGCATCACCTCCACTTACCTGGTGGGATTCTCTTTGAAAGGCTTAAAAATGAACTCTCAAAGATTTTTATTGCTTACACTTGTTTATTTGTGTAGTCATGCATAAGGAAGTAATGAAACCCTGAAGGAGCAGAAGCCCATCTAATAATAATGTTCTTGATGAATACACAGATAACAATAACTGGACACTAACAGGAATTTGGCCGTATCATATTTACCGATGAGCATCCCCAAAAATGAGTTTACAAGTTCACTAGCCTAAAGTAAGTCAGCTGCATAGTGTTTTTTACTGTCATTATTGATGTTTCTTATATTTATTACTTAATTTACTTTATACATAACCCTCAGGAAAATATCAACATGTCCTCTATTCCTTTTGGAATTGAAAAATGTGATTATTTATTATGGAAATTTGCTCATGTAATTCATTTCAAAGTGAGTCATTGTGTAAGTTAGCATGAAAACAAGGAAGCAAGTAAAGCAAAAGAGTAAATGGAATAAAAAGCATATACAAACATCTAAGTCATCAAAGAAAGTCTGTGACAAGCAAGCAATAGGCTACATATACAGCAAACTTAACTGTATATGCCCCCATGCATCGTCACTGCACAGCGAGAAGTCAACACTGGCTGCCTTTGAGATAACATACATGGTCAACAATTTCACGGAGCTCTCATCAAAAAGGAATGTCAAACAAGCACGGAAGCCAAGTTTGTGTCCGTCTGTGTGTCTCAGTTATGACAAAGGAACAACCTGGCTCCGTAACTCACACCGAGCACAAGTGTGTGATTTAAAATCTGCATTTTCATACCTGCATGTGGTTTCCTCAAGTGAGAGGACCTGGGTTCATGGCAGCCACAGAAGTTTCCTCTTTCTTGAGCAGACAGCGTGTTTCTTGGCCTCCTTTCCGATTGCTCCGGGTTAGAGTGACAGCCCTCGCTGCGTACCACACATGCCTCGCTCTCACTTGTGGTCTCTGTGTGGTAACCTGCCTTCCTCTCCTCCACCAACTCCTTCCTCTTCTCTGCTGACACATCTTCCCTCGCTTCCTTTCTCTCCTCCTCCCTCTCCGTCCTCTCTTCCAGTGATTGTTCCTGCAGCGGTAGGCAGGGTACAGCTGTTTCGGGCTCAGAGAGGGAAATGGCAGTCTCGTAGTCTGTGTTGTTGGCTGTGCTGGTGTCAGGGAGTAAAGGTTTTTCAGTAGTGGACTGGGCTGGAGTGAAGAAAACCTGAGGAGAGGACATTTCATCGAGTATGTGTGAAAACAGACCAGGCTTAATAGCATAATAAAATGTTACATTCAAATTCAAGAACAACTGTGAATGAGAGAAGAAACCACGAAACCACTTTAGCACTTATTCAGTAGGAGGGTTGTTGTGTCCTCAGGCAGCAGTGTGCATGTTTAGATAGCAGAGTCATACAGTATTTATTCTTCAATAGCCTAAGTACAGAGCTTTGTCTTTGCAACTGTTACACAGGGTAAATGCTTTCCTTATTTCCTGGTCGTTCCCTCTTCTACCAAAAAATAAAATATGAACACATTCTTTGAAGGAGGAAACATTGTGAGCACAAAGGTGTGAAATGTAGAGGGCAGTTTGCAGACATGCGTAGGTTTACATTTTCATGCCTTAGCTCTTCCAATAAAAAGGACTTTTCATGCCCAGTGGTCAATTTTTATGCCACATTTCACAGATTCTACACAGTCACAATAAATATTCTTCCTTTATGGGTTTTGTTCTTGACATCCAAAGGCACCTGTGGTTCTACTGTCTGTTCCTCAACCCCTTATATTGCCATCGTTCTACAAATAAATTTCTGTTTGTACAAGCAAAAACATTTATGGTTCTGATGGTTTAGAGTGAAGCTCATTTTCTTGCACTTCGATTACAAGCAACATGACACATACTGTGTGTCTATACTGATCGATCCATTTGATTCCAAAGCACCTCAGATGATTGATAATAGTAAAGAGAGAAAACATGCTACCTGTGAGGTAGAGACAGCAACACTGAAGTTTTCTGGAGCAGGTGGGGGGTTAGGTGGAGCTGCGTCAGTTGCCAGCCCAGGCAGAGATGCAGATCCTGGGGCTAAACCAGACCCGGGACTAGGAGCTGGCAGAGCATCCACCTCGGATACAGAATCCTCCGTGATGGGGATGAACTCTGAAGGGGTGATGGCTGTGGTTCGGTCTTCTGATATCATAGGGGACTGCAGTGAGCTCTCACCACCAGCACCAAGCAGCTCGCCTGGCCATGACCCCGGGGTGAGTGCTCCTGCCCCTGGAGTGATGGTTGTGGAGCTTGGGGGTTCCAGATTCACTTCTGGAGGTCTGGGGTGATCAGAGGTCCGGGAGAAGCGGTGGTGGGATGAGAAAGATTTAGGCATCAGCTGTTTCTTCTGCCGTGACGATCGTTTGTTGTTATTACTGCCACCGCTGTAGTCATCCAGGAACCCGGAGTCGTCGCCCTCATTGGCCCCTGAGCCACTGATGCAGTTTATAAAAACATTTCGATTGGCTGTGGAGGAGGAAGAGGGCGGTTTGTCAAAATCCTCTGTCTGAGAGCGAGTGATTTTCTTCTTATGGCTGCCAAACCCAAATGAGTGGCGCGTCTTAGGCCGTCCACCGCCATCACTGAATCCCGTTGACAATGACGTCGTAATCGTGTGCTGGTTATTTCCATTTGCGTCGGTGCTCTGTGTCAGCGGAGGCGTGAGGTTTAGGTTGATAGGCTGGACACGTGGCTCACTATTCCGTTTAGCTGTGAAACTGAGAGAGGGAGTGCGGAAAAGGCTCCGGCGTTTCCCGGTACTGCCAGAACTGGAGTTGGTGCTGGAGGGCGAAGAGCTGTGGACGCCATTTCCCACTCCGCCTGAAGACGGAGAAGAGGGGAGAGACTCCTGCCTCTTACTGCTACTGCGGCGAAAGATTGGCAGGCGGGAAACAAGTGTGGAACGGCGTGATCCTGATTCACCCATCTAAAAGCTGAGGCAGTGGGGCACACTGAGGGAACAGACAAACACAAAAAAAACATTAAGAAACATTCAGATTTACAACATAGATTTACTTTCAACATGTGCCTGAAAAAAACCTGGCTGATAAGATTCGATTTTTAAAATCTGTTGGTAAGTGAGGAGCCACTCAATGATTCAGAACTATGAACATCAAGTTCTCCAGTGTGGCTGGTAAGGAATCTCAAATAAGAAAGCGATGTATGTTCACATTCATTAACCATCTAAGCAAATGCTTTACACATACACTTCCAAATGGAAAAGAACATAGTATTTTACCATTTTTAAAACAAGGAGCTTGAGCATACAGACTGTGGGCAAAACATTACATTCAGGGATCACATTTCCCACGCTGAATGAGTCAAAGCAAGTTACTGCTGCATCTTTACCCTGCAGAATCTTCTGTTTCAAAAGGTGGTGTCATATGTGAGAAGATGTTTTGCTATTCAGGCATCGGTAATACGTGTGTAAATAAAAACAGAGTTTACTCTGTTGCTGCTAGACTATCTGTGAAGTGTGTGTGATAAAAAAAACATTTAAAAAAAACAAATCCCTGAAAATTTAAAGAAGCTACGCTTTTCATTTCAGATCCCCCCCCTTAGGTATAAAGTGGTTATCGACTCTGAAAATACCCGGCTTACTAAAAGATGCCTAGCTGAGGTGCAGTCTTGTTTCAGCTCAGTTCGGACGTGATAAGAATAAAGATATTGTTATCACAAGGATGTGAAAGGTCACAGAAAGAGAATCTGAATTCAGTCAACTAGTATTTTTAACCCTGAACCTTGCTGCCATGAGATATTCATATAAGAGGTATCACATTTTATTTTTTGATGAGGTTAAACAACATGATCTGTACAAAAACACAAAGTTTAATTAAGCACACAGAGTTTGTGTACCAAAGACTGTATTTTCTGATGTACATACTGATGACAGCCTGTCTATATTGTCTATACTTTATCTTTGAGTAAAAACTGAGTGTGTCAGAAAACAAGGTTGTAATCTTCATTTACAAAACTCTTTAAAATTAGCAAGCCTCTACGCATTGCAAGCACGTTTATTTTCTCTCTACTTGTAAGAACTGACCAAAGGTCCACCTGTTGAGTCACAGATTAAAAGGGAGGCATTCATTTGGGTAAATACTTACAGTTTCATTGTTTTCTGCAATTAATTAGCTTAAGCAAACCGTCACTATGTAGTCCTCGTAACGTTGAAGAAGCTGTCTTTGTGAGAGCTAGCGCAGTGTTTTGTTTTCAATCTCTGTGTAATAAGCTTACATTAACACCCTTTACTGGACTGGCTTATGAGTGTGTCACCTCCTTGAAAGTAAATTTGATTAAGTTCTAAATACAGAGTGAAGCAGCTCCTATTTCCATACCAAGTAACCTCAGTGTAATATATCAATAAATATTGTGGGGGCCAATGACAGAGTAAACAACGGAATGATATACACACACATACACAGAAATAACAAAATGCTGCCGTGCTTTGCTCCATCTGTCCTGGATCGGTCTATGAAACCCAAAACACACACTGCAGGTGAGCAGCCTTGTCAAACACTTCTCCTTTTTTTTGGGATAAGCTACCGCACAGCCATTTGACCCGGTCACAGCACTCTGACGTCACTCAATAAAACAAGGTATGACATCCAACTCATTAGGCAGAGATTAAAACCGAGAACATCTGTAATTTACCCAACCAATCAGGAAATAATAAGAACGCTCCTTTAAGCAATAGCTTATAGGTATCAGCCCTTGTGAGTAGTAAAAAACAGAAGGATATACACTCATATTACTTAAACTAACCAGCTGTTAATGGAGATAGGAGCAATGGTATTTGGCATTACAACACATCATGGCCTCATGCAGCTGTGTCACTGAAGCTCCTCTCACCAGCATAATACAAAACTAAGTGATCAAGTGCAGGCTACCTCACATGAAGTCTGCCCAGGCTAAAGCTTACAAAAAGAGGTGAAAGAGAAGTAGCACTGTGCCGAAACAAGTGCTTACTTCCTTAATGCTCTGCCACAGAACAAGAAGTGATACTACCTGTGTTAATTCGGTTCCTCTTCCCTTTCCCTTCTCTTTACTGCAGTTATTGATAGTGCAATGTCATATTGATAATTGAAATGTCAGCTGAATGAATAAATGTAAATGTAAACGTAGTGCTGCTGTGTTAAATAACAAAGTGCAGAACAAACACATGTTTGATTTGCTGTGCGTTTACCTGACTTACATTTGACTGTAGGACTTTGAAATCGACTAAAAGAAATTAAGCACATTCAGGGTGGACTAAGCGAATACATTCCTAAGCTCTCCAGATACCTGCGGGTGTTTGGAGTGCTTCTTTTTCTGAATATATCAGAAGCTTTGTTTTAAAGCAGGGGTCCACATTCACAGTGAGTCAAAGTGACTTAAGGCCCACCAAAGAAATGCTGCTAATATTGATGGGTACATAACACAATGCATCAGAAATGCCCTAACAGGTTCTGACCTAATATTAACTTGAATAATGACTATTTATATTATATTCACTACCACCATTGTCAAAGTGCACATGTGAACACTGTCAAGTCAGAAAAAAAACAAATTTTCACAGATGTGCTGCAGACTGCTAGTATAAAGTCATGTTTTATGTTCAGCTTATTGCTTTGCAGGACTTTACGTAATCATACGTGCCTATACAGCCATCTTTCAATTTCAACCACGGACGGCATACAATACGCTGGTAATACATTGTTTTGAAATCAGTAGCCCTAAGAGTTGTGGGGAGCCCCCTGCCAGGCTCCTAATGATCACAACATATGCCAGCTAAAACAGCTCAGCTTGAAGTCTTTAATTCCTGCACTGCTGTGTAGTTTGTATTGTCTTATCAACATACTCTACAGCCCTTTAGTCTATACTAGTGATGTAATAAATCAGAAGACTAATGTTAGAACTTTACACTGATAGATGATTACATGTTGGAAACAAAGGTGTGCAATGGGTGTGAATAACTAGGTGTGTCCTATAAAACAGGTTCTTTTTCAAGACAATAGCCATGTTACAAGCAAACTACAATCTTCTATTACATGTAATGAATGATTACATTTTAGGCAACACTTAACAGCTGTATTTAGTACTTACTAAATAAGAAAACACTGTGCTTCAAACAAGCTTTCATAGTTTTCTCCTGGTGACTGATAAGCCATCTTCAGATTACTTTAAACAAATGTAACGCAGTGGCTCTACCAGAGTCAGAGAGGTTAAGTATTTTTGTTTTAGCCTGGGGAAGAGGGAATTTTCTTTTCCAAGGTGTGTATTTTCATAGAAGGACTTAGCTGGCTTCAATGAAAGGGTGGGTAATACAGTCAAAATAAAAATATACCAATGTTTTTTGACTGAATACCTCTATATTTGGACACATCAATACACTGTATGTACAACATTAATTCAATCAGAAGAAATGTAAGCTCAAACTTTGAAAAACAACTAATGTGGATATGGATGGTGTGACGATATAACATTAAGATATCTGAGAAAATGAAAAAAACACGGAAAGACAAATATAAGCTATGTATAAGTCAACGTATTACAATAAGCAGATTCCAAGATGATAACTAATCTATTAACACTTAGCTAATCTATGTTACATATCACCTAGCTCTTGCGACCTTTGTTATCCGTTTGTGTTGTGTGTGTGTACATTGATGGTAGGTATAACATAACTGCTAACCTATTCTATGCAAGCCAAGAACACAACAAGAAATCTTGAGCAAGTGGATGACTTTTTAACCAAATGACAAATGTACTGTACACAACATTGCCTCTCTGGCACATGACAAACATCATGTTTGGGGCCGCTCAAGAAACAAGAAACTGCAGACTAAAAAACCCTTGCTAACTGAGACTACACAGCCCACTGACATTTGGGTACCAAATCTGTTAAAAATGAAAGCTAGGGCGGATGAAAGCTAAACACACTGCAACTAAAGAAAACATATGCAAATGGCCGCAAGCAAAATACAAGCAAGGACTGTCCAACACACGCGTCATGTTTAGAAACACGCAGCAAATAGAAAAAGAGGCCGGGCAAACGGAGAAACCCCAGGTACCAATTTGACAACACATACACAGAGAAACATGCTGCAACTGGAAAACACACTCAGATGCAGACACGCTGAATCAGACAAACAAAAAAATAACAGATGAGACAATTAACAACCAGTAATACAGGACACAATTGTCTCACTCTGACAATGCTAGGATGGAGACAAGTCAAAAAAATCTATAATTTACTGGCACAGCCTAACAGATATTCAAAATATTTTAGTTTATCTAAAAATACATACGTTTGTCTTAGATGTGTAAGAGATGGTGATGGTGAATATGGCATTATAAGTCAGAGCATCAATTCATACTAGGCTAGAAGTCATAGTGCTGAACTGACTTGATTGTATAGGAATGTGCATGGGCATCAGTGATTCTATCGGCCTACCATGCACATGAGGGCTTCAACTGATGTGAAGAGGAGATGAAGCGAATATTCATAAGGCGCATTTGGCAGAAAATGGGTTAGAAATCTTTACTCGCCATGCACACAAAGCTCAAGAGGAGTAAGATTTTACAACCGTTTTCACTGGTTGACAAGTTATACACAGATGTAAAAATCAGTGGAATGTCCTTTTAAGGTTTTCCTGAAAATATGTTATGGCACTTTGTAATGATTATTGATTGTTGGCTACACCACGTTTTACACTGTGTCTAACTTACATCATGAAAAATCACAACATTGAATGGACTTTAGCATGTAACGTTATACATACATACATAGTCTTCTTACAACTGTTTAGTGGGTCCGGTTGCTTTTTATTCTGTCCACGAATTAACTATTGACAGTTATCAGTTTGCATGAGATGAGATGCAGAGATGTAACATGCATTTGGCAACAGCAGCAGCTGCAGAGCAGCGGGACAACAACAACTGTCAAACCGCCTGTCGACCTTAATGTTAGCTAGCCGTGTCAATTCACTGACACTCAAAGGCTGCGAGTAAACTCTGGCGCGAATGCTCCCTACGACATTATATATCAATAAAATGCAGTGTGTCGCTTGCATAAAGCTGCAAAGGTCACCGGAGCTCAGAGGAAACACTGCAGCCCCGGAACCGTCCGGTGTTTCAGCCGGGGGCTGGCTAGCAGGGATCGGACTAACACACAAACGTCCGTTAACGTAACTTACGTTACCTTCAGCGGATTCCCAGCGTCTATACCGAGGCCGCTCAGTGCAGAAACAGCCGAATATATCTTCGCTGTGTAGTCATACGAGTTACTGTAACCTACATGAGGATATCTGGAATTATGCTATGGCACTGAAGCCGTACTGAGGTAGCACCTTGTGGTTCACTGACGCCAATATTACACCTCAGTGACGTGGAGCCTCTTTTCCTCCTTCGTCTCTTCCGCGTTGCGACGACAGGCCGCGAGCGTGCACAGCGTGACGTCGTCGCCACCTCCTCCTCCTCCTCCTCCTTCAACAGCTCAGCATCCTTCAGCAGGTGGATGGAGAGACAATTCAATCTCTCTGGAGAAAATCATCAATAAACCCACCCCGAGGTGCGCCATTAAAATCGACTCTTTTCATACATAGCACACTAAATATTAGGATTTAACCTGCAGCCTTAGGCTACATTGAGTGGATTTAGTGTTCACTTCCCATCTCTGAAATAACAATTTGTTCTCTTTTGGTTAATATGTGGGCTCCATTGGATAAGATACACCTTATTGATCCGGCACATGGAAATTGAGCTATCACTGCAGAGATAAGTAAAAGATAAGAAACTTCAAAAAAATAGACCACTATATAGCTTTTTATACAAAATGAAGAATACAAATAAATAAATGAAGTGTATTGTGACAAGAAGTCAAAAATAAAGGGAGTAGGCTAAACATTGAATGCACAAATCCACTTCACATAGCAGTTGGCAGCAATATATAAATGCAGAATTTCATCATTGTGTATTTGTCTCAGCCCATACTGTAACTGACAGTATGCAAAGACAGCCCCAGAGTTTAAGGAATTATGTCCCACTAATTTTTCATGTTTTGTTTTACATGTAATGCACATCAACGCACAACTCCGGGAAGCAAATGTCCCTATGAAGCTACAAAAACTATAACAAGACAAACATCTTAAACATACCTCAACACATGGACTTTTTAAAGAAACTAAAGATTAAGGTTTTGCGATGCGTTCACAATGTACAGATATGTAAATATGAAGATTCGTGGGTTATAATAATAATCCTAATGCAATAGAAAGTCAACTGGAATCAAGTGATTTTTATAAGTTGTGCCGAAGAAAGTTGTGTTACAAAGTGGTAACTACTGTAAAAGGCTGCCTGAGCATTTATACATGCCACTATGCAAATGTGTGAACATTATCAAGACACAAAATGGATTTAAAAACACTAGTTTTATTTTTATTTGAAATCCCCACACAGCAAATTAAAAAGTGTAGCGTTTCCAGGAATCAGAGCAAAGAACAACATTTCCACATCTTTACATAATACACAGAGAAACCCACCACTTACACACCATCCAAATCCTCTGGAGAATACACACAGGAACAAATGCACTGCCACTAATTTAGAGTTCAGTTGTGTTACTGAGGGAAAAAAAAAACATTCACAAATCAAGTAGTTTAAAATTCACTTGGTATCAAGGAAAAGCCCATTTAAAACCACAAACTATAAACTATTAACAGTGCAAATTGTCTTGATAGGCTTGTCTGTCTAAACTCTATTCTACAGCCATCTTAATAATATTGCACACACATTATTTATACACACACCTGTAGAGCCAAACAGTTGCTGACATGCTACAGTTTTCTTTTTAAAGTGCTAGCTTGGAATTCGATTGAGAGCCAGCCTGCAAAGTATTTGGTTCTAAATGCATTACTGAAAAGCAGGCTAGAACGCATTTTAATGTAAAATCAGTTGTGATGTTGAGATTACAAGGCTTTTAATGGGTTTTCTATAACTACATACAACTGTGCTGTGACCCCGCGTGAAACACCCCAAACGAAGAAAACCACCACAAGAACATTCAGCTGTTTGTTCTATAATTAACAGGAATACATTCTGTGATGGAAATAAAACCGTGGACTTGCCCTGCCAATTCATAAATGCATAGAAATGGTTTTAAGGATGTTGAAACAGTCAATTTTAAAATGCACAAATCAAGGTTCAGGTCTGTGAACGCTGAGGACAAGAGTGAAAATAATTGACAGCAATGCCTGCATGAAAAATTACAGAAATCCAGTATTTCATTTTGAGACAAGAGAACGTTTCTGTCCGGCTAAATGTAAGAACTTTAATTTATTAAATGTTTGTAACCCCCCAAAAATACAATAACGTGTTTCACACCTCTATAAACAAACATTTAAAACTGACTAATCAAACCAACACCACTAAAAAAGGAGGAGGAAAAGGTTGTTAGTACCATTTGAAAAACACTCCCTTGACAAAGGCAGCTGAACAGGGTTAAGATTTGTTTCCACCAATAATGATAAACATCTCTGTCAAGTCCACAAGCAACACCAACTAATAAACATTTAAGATGTACTTTATTTAACTGAAAATAATATACTCTGGATTAATATGTACATGGAAGTTAAAATCAAACATTTTGAAAGATCAGCTTATTATCTGACATTAAGAGAAGGCGAAGATATTGAACTGACTGCTATGGACAAAGCAGCAAATCAAACCAAACTTTGTTTCTGTGAGGAAAGGTGCAGTTGTTAAGGTTTCCCAGGCCTGACAGATAGAGGTAGGTAAGCAGTGGGCCCCAATCAGGGCCAGAAACCTGAGAAAACACACACCGATTTAACCTAACCCTCCAGAAATCAAAATATACATGGAACGGTACAAACAAACCCATGTGCAGGCACATACACAGTACACATCTACACAAAAAACAAGTGTGGTTACCCAGCAAAACAGTCTTGTCTAGTGTGCTCTGAGCTGATTTAATCAAAGCCAATCAACTACTTAGGTGTCTGTCTGACAACTCCAGTGACATGCCAATATGCTACACTTCATGTGTCTGCACTGCAAGTAAACGGTGGTTTTGATAGTAAAAAGGTACTGAACAGTGTGTTTTGTGATAGCACTTTTTGTAAGAACCTGAATAACAGTGTTTTTTTGTTTTAAAACTGTGTTTAAAAGGCTGTTAGGCCACATAGCGGTGTGTTGCAGTTAAGTCAGCACCAGAACCAACACGCTTTGGCTATTAGTGACTTTATAGCTGTTGAATACAAATACACGGTGTTCTGGTGTCTGGCTGGTTTTATGATGTTGAAAGTCACATTCAGTGTTGTGCAAAACAGTGAGAGGCTTTTAAATCCATATAACTACTCCAGGATTCATGTTTGTTAGTGAAAGGTGAACGCTTTTGTGAGTGAGTCACTGTGAGACGTGAATGTGCTGACTGTATCTACATTTAAAGTGAAGAAGTTAACTAGGTAGTGATCAAAACGTGATTGTAAATTTTATCATGTGCGAGGCTTTTTTCATAATATTGTGCAAAAACAGCTGAACATAACCACGAAGAGGAGGATAAGTAGTGTTTTCTGCGATAAAGTCAAGAGTAAATAAGTAACAAGTCATAATGAATAGTATTAACAGTTATAATTTTGACACCAGTGTCTGTGATCAATCCAACAGTAAAAACACAGTATTTATGCAGATAAGCATTTCCATAATGCTGTGCAATGACACCAACATCTGCTTGCTAGAGCAAACTATGTGAGCCATTTTCTAAAAAGAAAAAAAGAAAAAGGCACGAAGGCGCTAGCTTTAAAGTAGCTACAAGGCTCTCCAAGGTCCACCAAGATTACATCTAAACCTATGCTGCTACATTTAGACAAATAGTTACAGAAAAGAGCCAAAGAAACAAAGATCACAATAATTAATACACACAAAATAATCTATAAACATAAACCTGCCAAGAGAGGAAGTGTAAGCTCAAAGGCGTTTCATGTTAAAACAAAAATTTAAAGTAGCTGCGGACTAACTTTACAGCCAATTCCACTACATCAACAGCTGATCATAGCTGGCAATTAAAACCATGTCAGATACACAGACTTTGGTATGTAGAGAAGACTTTTCACATACCATGTACCAACCACTGATGACCTTTGTATGTGGACACTAATATTCAGTGGCATGCTCTTGTGTGTGGATCATACATTATACATGCCAACTCTAAATAGGCCTCTGGCAGAGAGCCCATAGCCTCGATCACATCTACCTCATCCAACCTTCATAAACAGCTTGGATTGTTCTCCGTTACCCTGTCAATAAAATCTGCTTTTCCCAGAACATGCAGGTTCTAATGCATCCACGTACACCATCCCTCCTCAAAAGGTCAGTCTCTTAGCGGCGATGAACTCTTCCAGTTGAACCTTGCCGCTGCCCATGAGGCCGAAAGCTGGATACATTGTTCCAGAACAATCCACTTGCCTCTCGTAAAGGCACCTCATGGTGTCAGCATCGTAAAAATACACCCGGCACGCGTCATAATCGAGACATACGCCCAAGCGTTGTGGCATGGGAAGCACGCGGTTGCCAGGGTCACTGGGCGGTGCGGCTGCTGTGGAACCGGAAGAGGATGAAGATGCCTTGGGGATGAAGAGTTTGCCCATGCCCAGGGTGAGGAGGGTGAAGGGCTGGGAGAGCTCATAGCATGCGTCCTCGCTGCCACTGTCATGCCCACTGTCATGGTCATACCTGTTGAAAGGAAGCGTGGGCGGGAGGGGGGTTGAAGTTTGTTACAGTTTGCAGCAAATGTTTTGAAACCTAGAGGATGTCAAAACCAGTCATGTGTAAAATAGAATAACAATAATAGATAAACTCAGTAAGTCTATAAAATGTCGGAAAATAAAGAAAATAGCGCCTTCAGATGTCTTGTCTTCTTGTCAGTCCAAAGGTTTATAATCAAAAAAGACATTCTTTTCTATTGTTACGTTTAAAAGACGTTGGAGAGTCATGTTAACTTCTATTTAAAAAAAATTTTTAAAAACACAAAAAACTGAGAGAAAAAGTAAAGTCAAACAAGGACAAGAAGTATTATCTCTACAGGAAACAACCGACTAGTTGAGTGCTACCTGCTGTTTATCACCTTGCATGCATTATGTAATTACCATAGAATTAAAAAGTATTTGCGTAACTAACGTGTTCCTTTACATGCTTTTGCATGAGCTGATCCAGTGAGAAAAGGCAGGCTTTGTCTGTGAGTAAGCTCTTTAGGAGTTTATACCGGTTCTCTTACATCACAGGATTAGATATGACTCAAACACACTTATCGCTATACTGAGATTGTTTGTGTCTGTGTTGCAGTCAGGTATCTACAAGGTAGAGTAACTGCATTTGAACCATTTAGTTTCAATGTTTACTGATTATGGACAAAGTGTAAATGATAGCTAGGTACAGAGACGTGAGCTTGTGCTTACCTTGGGCTGCTGGTATCTCTGGGATTGTGAAACCATTCAAGCATCTTTGAGTCAGAGGCCACTCCAACTTTAACCATGTAGGAGTACGGTTCTACCTTGAAGGCCCAATAGTGTCTGCAAAACAGAAACAGCAATTACATTTTTAACTGCATTACTGGAAAATATGTTGATCCACACTAATTACAACATATCTGGTGCAAAACTCTCCTGATGATCATTAATTTAATATTGCTTTCTGAATGGAGACTGAGAAAACTGGTACAGAAATGACAGTTTAATAATCCTATCACCTGTGCTGGAGTTTCATCTCTGCTCCCTCTCTTGAATATTTTATATCCAGACAGGATGAGATATAGATACCTAATTACATTCATCTTTTAGAGAAAGCCTTACATTGAGGCTGTCACTTTATAACAGTCATTTGTTCTGTAGCAAATAAAGTATGCTGTTGGACACAACTTCTTTGTACAGAGTCCCAGAGTTGTCAGTTTTTGGCATACCTTCCCTGAGAGATGCCCGTGTCCCCAATTATGTAGTCTAGTCCGATGTAGCTGCCTGTCTGCACACGGTCTGCTGCAAGGAGGAAGGCCATGCCTGCTACGTTCTCCACAGTGTCCCGCCGCTTGTTTAGAATGAGCCGCTCTGTACTGAAGCCACACTTGTCGTTGAACAGGAAACCAAAAGCTGTAGGTGCGAATGAGCCAAATAGGTGCACGTGAGAAGAGACGAAAGGACAGAAAGGGGGGGGGGCAAAAACAGAGGCACAGGAAGGCGGAGGAGAAGAGGACAAACAAGAGACAGAAATCAGAGCGTGTAGGACAAAAAGAAAAAACAGATTAAAATAAGAAAACACTCTCTCATAACTCCCACTATAATGTTAACTCCCCAGTTTGCTGGAGAAACTCTGGAAATCTAAATGCAAATCATAACCATGTTTCCTGGGATTGCCTTGTATTATCTGGAGAGGAATACATCATGCCTTACACAATTTTCAGATGTCACGAGGAGATTAAAATCTTTTACTCATATTCAAAAAAGAGACAAATATTGTTGAAAAGAGACATATTTATTGAATATATTGCTAGTAGCTGGTACAAAGGCTCTAACAAAGACAATGGTTTCCACAGGAGAGCCCAACTAAAGAAAAGAAAGGTATGGGATAGACATTTAAAAAAATAGAGAATATTTATTTGTGTCACGCTCGGAAAAGTTGGGTTAACTAATGCCCCTTAGCCTAGACTTAATTTTTGCAAATCTCTGAGTATATAGTAAAGAGAGACATTTTTTGTAGTATTTGTTTGAACTGGGTAGGTAACAAGAGCTGACACACGAGGGTGCTATAACACAGTCTTAAAGATCTACACAAAGACCTACTTGCTATTATTGTCACAGCATGAAGAATAGCAGCCTAATGGATCTCAATCCTCATTTCTTGTGCCCTTCATCTTCCTCATCTGGATGCATTCTATAAATAGTTTATGGGCCAAAGGCCACAATTAGCATAATTCAGGATACATATAGGCCGACATGATTATGCCTGTTCACTCAACCATCCCATGCAAACTAAGATCTACACAGGGGAAGACTAGCTAATTTGCATGTGTCTAGGGAAGTCCTTCCAACAACTAGGCCACAATGACAATAGTATAAGCCTGCCTAAAGGGTGACCAGACAACAATGCTGCAGTCTTATGTGAAGTTATGCAGTATTCTTTAAAACTGACTAAATTGTTTTTGTTCACCAACACAGAGTGTGTTTTAATTTTAATATGAACAAAGGAGCTACATCTGTGTTGCAAAGAACCCGTGACATTTGTCATTTACAAAATGATCAAATAAAACTGGGAGCAAACAAAATTGTAGTCAGCAGTCTGCAACTGGGAACCCCTCAAGTAGCTCTGTGTGTGTGTGTGTGTGTGTGTGTGTGTGTGTGTGTGTGTG
>JAPMOB010129472.1:0-17759 GCA_029875015.1 Lepomis gibbosus | reverse complement strand
ATCGGGACTCGGTATCGGTAGATACTCAAAATCAAATGACTCGGACTCAAGGGCAAAAAAACCTGATCGGGACATCCCTAGTTTAAAGATCCTATGAAGTTCTGTAGAGCAGAGGGGAACAATACTTTTTATGATTAAGTTAGTGTATTAGCTTACAACACATTTTACACGTGGGCTATAGGCCTACATATTTTTAAGTCTTGTCAATCAATCTTTTGCCTCTGTTTTGTTGTTGTCTCTCTGACTATGCATTGTTAGTTTGGGAATATTTTGTTGCTGTGTTCCCTATCTTGATTGATATTTGAAGTTTGAACTCTTCATAAGAATAGGCTCTGCCCGCTTTTGGTTTGTAAGGCTTTTAATACTTATAATAAGAAGTCTAACATTCTGGAGAATTGTGACATGCATTTTCACTATTTTCTGACATTTTATGGACTTACTGATTAATCAAGAAAATAATAAGCAGATTAAAACATAATGATGATAGTTGATGTCCTACATAAATAGGCTCTGCATACACAAACATTTCAGGTGCTTGCTCATGTCTTGCATTCTCAACTCAAATAACAAAGATGGTCATTGACATGGTCTTTAGTACACAAAAAAACATAGGTCAAAGAGAGCAATGTATGTCATCTTTTTTTAAAAGTGGGAGACATGTACCTTATAACATGTAGTTTATTTGAGTAATTTCTTCACAAATTGGAAATGAATGGCATTTGGTAAAACCAACATTAAAGGAGACAGCTCACCCCGCTTTTGCAGTCTGGAAATAGAGAAAAAACATAATCATGTAAACTTTTATAGAACAGCAAAAAGGGTAAGAAGCTGAAATCAGAGAGCAGGGACTAAAAAAGCAACATGGCACACACATGTCATACACTTTGGTCCTCTTCAGGAGAAAAAGCAAATGAAAATTAAGGTACAAAAATAAGTAAACAGTAATTTATAGTGATGTGCGGAAAACCAGTAAGTTATGTTTAATTATATGCAATGAAAAAAATAGAAAGTTGGATATCAGAGCACCTTCATGAGATAATTATGTAGTTATCCATTCGCTATAGTGTTACAATTTCACATAGAACAAAGTTTCTTTGGGCCTTTCACTGCTGTATCCTTAAAGTGTATCAAATCATATATTCTGTGTATCCAAATGTGACAGAATTGCAACCTTTGCTCCCAGAAAAAGAAATACAGACTGCAGTGTAACAGAAATTGATGAAACATTGATAAAAAGGATTATGAAAAGAAGCATTGGCTTTTTGAAGTGAAGGAATATAGAGATATTGTTGCACAATTTCTTCATGATGATTGTCTCAAAATGAAATGTTACAATAAGTATTGGGGGTAACTTTTAATATTGTCACAAAAATTGATAATTAAAGCAATACATCATCACACTTGACATGTAGTAGCAGTCAGTTTGAGCACTGCGTGATTTGCTACATTATGTTTATCCAAGAGGATAATAAGTATTGCGTTTCATACCAGGGAAACTATGAAATCAGAACATATATGGGGCATGTGGAAAAATAGAAATACATAACAACATTCACCTCATCATAGAAAAATAGGAAAGCTCTTGTTCAGTTAACTCTAACGTAGCCATTGTACAGTACAGGTAGGTGCAGGCAGTTTCTCTGTCTTATAATTGGTATCTATATATTTCTTATTTTCCTTCTATGCCGCCTTTCCAATTCATTATCAACCCATGTGTGATTGTAACCTTAACCAAACAAATTATTTAATGCATATTCAGACAACTTCATTGAATTCAAGGCAAAGAAATTAGATTAAAGAATGGGTCCAATATGTGGTGTGGTGATCAGTGGCTTAAGAGTGGAGTGCAGGTACAGTACAAGGGCCCTCTGAGAACTGTTTATCACAATTAGAGATGTAGCAGGCAATTGATATTAAACTATGATGAAATCATAGAGTGATTACCGGGCTCTCAGAGCTTCAGCTGCTAGGAATTCACTGTGTTATTGGCTTCCATTCTTAATAAAACATCCCACTGAGACAAGCAGTATACTCATTTGTCTGGAGCATCAGCAACAGCAAAGTGTAACCTTCCACCGATGTGAAACTACCTCGTCGTCATTATAGTATACTGTAAGTAGCACCACAAAAACCTATGTACATGAGAACTATTGAATACGTTTTATGCTTATTCTCACACCAGAACATATTCTCATCACATTTGCATTTGGAGAGAAATCAAAAGGCATCTCCACACCTGTACAAACACAGTCCATATTTTAACATTTTTAGAAAAATGAGATCTGCCCATTTTCTGACCACCAAGAGCCACATTTGAGCAATACTTTTATATCATTAATCTAGCCAATGATTTGAATAAACATATTTATTTATTGAAAATAAAGCTTCTCATCCATCAAATATAATCACAATGCATTTTTATCTTAATTAGACACTGTATTTGCTTGAATACAAGAATGTACTTTAACATGATAATGTTCATATCAAGGCTAAAACTGCGGTTATCCTTCAAACACACATTACAGATAGGAAATAATTTCATTGATATGATATGATATGTTTATACTGGACAGAAATGCATACTGAGAATGAAATATGCTGTCCTTAAATGAAACAGTTTAGTCATTGTGTTGTAGTCTGAACACTTTTAATATGTGTATTGACATTAAATCACACTAGGGTTTTTTTTCCTCATTTTGCATCTTCTAATAATCAAGTGGCATTAAGGTGTCAGTAGCATTGGGACAGACCTCACAGAGAAAAAACAAACAAGAATAACAAAGGCGTTATCCACAACCGTCTAACATCATAATCATAAACATACATTTAATGTAACTTGTATAGTGCTTTATATTGTTTATAAAACATAAATACACATTGATAGAGGCAGTGACATAGTGCTTCATTTGAGGGACAGGGCAGTACTTTAAATGTATTATATATATATTTTTTTTGTTGTTGTTCCTTTAGAAAAATATTAATTTTAAAACTAAACCTCAGTAACATTTTATCTTGTTCTTCATTGACAAAAATATTCCATTTAGATCTGCAGACATTCATACTTTACAATCATGGTACATACACTTATATATACATGTTAGCTGTATATATGTATATGCATATACTTATAGATTAGATTCTTTTTAGTAGTGCACAACATGCCTCCAAAGTTGCCAAATGAAAATACAATAAAAAATGAAACACTTGTTACAATGCAATAATAATAGTAACAGTTATAAGGAACTCTCCCAATTAAAAAAAAACAGAACAAAAACAAGAAATGGCAACAGTACAAATGAAAGCAGAGGTCAATGCAAAACAATCAAACACGCAAACAAACATAGACATTAAAAATATATAACAATTCTTACTCAAACATACAAGAAAAACAAGTTGTACAAATTCACAGGCAAAGAAAGGACGCTCACTCCACAACATCAGCCCACATGTTCTCCCCTTTTTGTTTCCAGGTCTTGCTTTGTGCTTACTCGCCACATCAACCTCAATAAAGAAAGAAATAAACGGGCCAGGTGCCTCAGAGTGGTGGCACTCACAATAAAACGCACCCCCGCCTTGTCTCCGCTGAGAGAAAAAGGGAGGTACAGAGACCACTGAGCCCAATGTTAAGAGGTTGTCTGAATCACAACAAAAAACACGTCTGGTCTAAATAAAGGCATCGATTCACATCTGATTGATTCCGAGCAAAACACGGAGCTGGTGCGCTGCAACAAAACGTCTGTATCTTCAGTTCAGAGACTTCAAAGCAATGGTTTGAATATGCGCATGTAGGCCCAGGGTGATGAGGCTCTGTGGTATGGAGGTGTTTTTTTACTGAGGTCACCCTTCCACACAGTTGGCAAGAGCAGGATTTTTTCGTTCTTTTTTTTTTGCTTTGTGTTCAGCATTTGGTTCCAAAAATCGATGGCTTGGATAGGACTCCATTTGAGCCTGTCCAGCTTGTTTGCACTTCTTTCCTCCATTCCTGCTAAACCTCTCTCCATCCTCACTTTTAACCTCAAGATGTGTCAAATCACTGTGTGAACATTGAAAATGGCTCAGCAGAAGACAGTGGCATCTGTCTTGCATTTTGCATTCATCAATTATGCGTTTATGTGCGTGTGACAAAGTATTTAGCTGCTGTTCACTGTAAGGATCCTCTTTGAGCAATGCGCTCCATGACAAAGGTTCTTCTGTATGGGGGGGTTGCATCCATGTCCTTGTATGAGAGGGTGCAAAAAGGCGTGTTAGTTGGGCCGTCATTCACTCAAGGTCCCAAGGGCTCTCGGGGGTCTTCGGGCTCTCGGGGGTTGAAGACTTCAGAGAGAGGGAGAAACACAGAGACAGAAGAGGAGAAACAGAGATGGGCAGAGATGGGTCGCATGGCAGGTAGGCAGACGGCAGAAGAAATTTTTTTTAAACGAGAGAAGAAAGCACAAGATTTAGTGGAGGCTGTGATTCTCAGATCCCCAACTTTCCAAGTCCAAGCAAATGAAGAAGCAGAGGGAAGTCGAGCAGATGAAGGGTTAGAGGTGAGCGAGAAATCAGCTGTGTGTCTCCCACAAGAAAAGACCATGTACAAAGTGTCCTTCGTCCCTATTTCAGATTTGCACAAATACATTCAGCAAGAGGAAGAAGGGAGAAAAGGATGGAAAAGGATGAGAGCAAGAGCACTGGAAAAAGGGGCAACCGACAGAGGGAACAAGGTGGGGGCACTGGTGCTCGTCAGAGTGTAAAGTGAGCTTGTGGATATCTCACTCGTGTTTAAAGATTGAGAATATGTAAATTAATTCAGAGCGTTTAAGATGGGCAACCTGGACTTAATTTTGTGACTCAGTTTTTATTCACTCATCTTGTCCAGTTGCAGGTATTCCGATAATACAAAACAAGAAACGGTTTATTGTTTAGGCTCACTATTAAAGATTAGATGTAATGTAATTCATGTGCAACTATTTTTATGGCTCTTAATTGGAATGCATTTCTGAATGTGTAAACTCTGACCCAATCAGAAACTGATTGGTCGTTTTGTTTTTTCTCAATCTGTGAGACTGATACTGTCTGTACTGTGCATGTAACGACCATTATGTGTGTTGACGTGTGTGCGCGTGTCTGTCGGTCAGTCAGAGTGCCAGCAGCGAAGGCGAGTTCAGGGAATCAGATGACTGCTCGCTACTGCTGTTCCGCTGGTTGGCACTGACCCCGCAGGCTCCCTCTGGGTAGGTGAACACAAATGAAGATGTGTATGAGGTGTTGTAGCTGCCAATGGCCGCATCGTCATGGTTACCACCACCACCACCACTGTCGCTGGCCATAAGACACGGCCCGCCTGGTGCAGGCTCAAGTGCGCCATAGAAAGAACTAGAAAACTCTACCTCCTGCATTATCCCTGGCTGAGGCTGCTGCTGGACTTGCTGCTGCTGAACCGGAGGCTGGGACTGTGTGGATGCCGGATGGGCTGTGTAGGCAGGAGGCAGATAGAAAGAGTCCTCCTTCACAGCCAAGCCCACAATGGAGACAGGAGGTATGTTCTGCGGAGGGAGCTGGGGCTGGATTGGAGGGAGCTGCACTGAGCCCTGCTGGGGTTGGTCCTGGTATGGGATCTTACAGTTCGGCTGGTGGGCCACCAGGACAAACTCCAGGCGCTCCTTCTCCTTCTGCAGCTCAGAGATCTCAGCTTCCAGCTCTGCCTTCTCCTCCTCCAGTATGTCTGTCTCCTGTGGGCAGGTAGAGAGAATGAAAGAAGCACGTGGGGCAGGGACAGGGGAACAAGAAAAGGAAGGGGGGTGAATTGGGTAGAGGAGGAAAGAAGATGTGCAGCAGAAAGAGAGAAAAAAGGAGTGTTAGCTACACCAAACCTCTACTTCAGTGGAGGTGGAGGTGGATGTATCCATCCCTGCAGAAATACATTATTCACCTGCATTTGGAGGTAGCTTATATAAGAGCCCTTTAATTAGGCCATAAATAAGATGAGTACAATAGTTTGTCTTGAGTATTATAATTGTCTTCACCACAGCTAAACACCCCATTACCATAATCATCTCTCTTATACACATGTGCACACATTTATTAACACACTCCGCAATGATATGGGAGGTAAAGTAAAGTATGTAATTATCATCATCACTCATTTTGGCAGCTATAACAGGGCCAAGCTCACCGACTGCAGTCTGTCTGTGAGTTCCCGTCTGCGGTTTCTGCACTTGGCGGCAGCCAGCTTGTTTCTCTCTCGCCGAACACGCCTTTTCTCCTCCTCCTCGGGTGTCAGCTAGGATGAAGAGAAAACATGCGTTAGGATAAACGTTGTGTCTTTTTTCTTGAAAATGTTATATTGTCCAGGTAGTGGTGATGGGCAAAGTGGATAGACAGATAGAGTGACTGCCCCAGCTATTGGTGTCTTCAGAAAAAAATTGCCCTTTTCTAAAAAAGTACCCTCCCATTTTGGCAGTATATATTTTCTGGCTTGTGTCTCCTCCCACACAGCCATCTACATAGACATGACCTTGTCCCCCTACTTCCCTGTTTAGTAGATTTGTGTATAAGAAGGTCCTACAGTACACAGGGAGGTACCCTTTTTTGTTTATTACTCAAGCCCCAAGTGTATGTGCACACCACTGCTCAACAGCAGTTGCCTCTCCCATGTAAAAACTATACCTGCACTACATGTGTATGCAAAGGTCAACAAACAAACAGTTTCAAGCACACACACTTACTAACACACCAACATCTCCATCGTCACTCACAGACTCGTCTCGTGTACGCCGGCTGCGTGTTCTGGACTGGCGCATGGGACCCGGTGCCGGGCCCGGAGTGTCTGAACTTGGAGGTGTGAATCCAGACCCCGAAGAAAAACTTGGGCCTGGCATGTCATATGGGTCAACCAGTGACGCTGGCTGGGTCATGGTTGTGGTGCCAGTGGACCCACTCTGTCCAGAGGCCTGGGAGGAGACGAGGGTCGGCTGTACCATCCACTGCAGGTCCTGACTGGTGGTGATGGCGGTGACAGTGGGCACGAATGAACCGGGCATCTCACCTCCGACACTGGGCCCTGGCCTACTACCCACAATGCTCAAGCCAGCTCCCGCTGACACACACTCCTGAAAAGAAGACACGAACCAGTAGAGTTTTACACTCCATATGAAGCCACTATGGGTCAGTGAACCCATGTAGACGAACAGAGGCAGGCATGCAAGCAGGATCAGCTGCTTTCTCTAATTGTCAACCATCATGCCAAGCTCAGTAGGCAAAATTTTACCTCTACAACAAGTGCTTTTATTGAGCATCCATTTTTAGGCTACTAATGCACTGTGTTGAACTCAATCAATTAGAATCAAGATCTTAGGCTATTTTAAATTGTTAACCGCCTGTACATCAAATTAAGAAAGATAGGCCTATGGCATGACTGGAAAATATGTAGCCTACATTTATTTTAAAAAAAATAACAAGACCCTTGCTCCCAATACAATAGGCCTACTATTCATTTGTAATATAATGTTGGCTACACATAGGTTACAGCATGTGGGATATAGCCTGAGTGAAGTGTTGGAACATCTAGATGTAGAATATGATTTCCAGTGTGGGAAAATGTATCTAGCAATCTAACAAGAGGAACATGTTGAGGAAATTACAATTGTGGTTGTAAGAGCAAAGGAAAAATGGAAAAGGGTAGGCTATAAATAAAGTGTAAATCTTGAATTCACTACTTTTTAAGGGATGTTTGTTGCTGTGTCACAACCCGTAGCCTATGCATCAGTTTATAGGTCTAAAAATACACAGAAACTTAAATCTGTCGGTTGTCTTTTTTGTTTCATTTTAGACCGGAGGAGGACAACGGATACGTTATGAATATTCATGTAAAAGCGTGTTAAGGCATTGGTACGGGCGGCTCTGAAAGAGGAGCCTCGACCAATGGTCTCTCTCGAAGCGAGTCTCCCCCTCCTCCTTCCTCCTCCCCCGTCACACCCCCGGTGTTCCCCTTGGCAACGCGACGTAGCGCTCCAAAATAGAACAAGCATTTACGTCACGGCGAGGCCTGTGAGAGGAGAACGGAGCGCGTGGAAGGAGAGAAGCGGGCAGAGTGGGGAGGGGCGGAGCTCCGGTGCTGACGTAGGAGAGTTCCAGAGCTGTCATCAGTTCTGCGGCGTGCTGTGAACCGAGCACGTTGTCAAAGCTTGAGGGCCGCTGCCGGGGCTACTACAAGCAGCAGATGGGTAAATGTATATAGATATGGAAATGGTTACACTATTTATAGGCCTGTCTGATTTCAGGAACGCATTAGCCCAAACGTATTGTTTTCCATTAGAAACATCACCAGCCTCTAATAAAAAAAAGTCTATAGACCAAACGTATTGTTTTCCATTAGGAACATCACCAGCCTCCAATAAAAAATGTCTATAGACCCTACATGTCTGAGTCATTTGTATTGGTCCATGTTTGCTATTTTCCTTTAGGCCTATATGGTTACAGGTAGCCTACTTTAATTACATGATTATGCTACCTGTCCACTAATTTGGTAGGCTATATCTTAATACAGCCTAATAGCCAAGCACATTTAAGGTTATGCTCTTTATGTTATTTATTTATGGCCTAGGCCTATAAGGCTACAAAACACATATGGTTATGGGGTGCTAAAGTACCACCTATAAAGCATAAAGCCCAATGTTAAAATAAGCCATGGTCAATATAGCACATGTAATAATAGTCTATAAAATTATAAAACACATAAGTGGGCTATATGTAGACCTATATGTTACTGTCTATAAAGTACTCCACATTGTTTATTTTTATTCAAGTTAGCAAAAACACACGTTCTATTTAACGTAGCCTATAGACCTATAGACTAACGCCTACCACAGTAAAGTAGCCTACAAGGACATCTCTCCATGTATGCCATAAGTAATACCTGTTGCATTTATAAATAAATAAACAAAAAACAGCTGCAACATTTGCTGATAAACTTACCTGCGGAGCACTGGTGGTCGGCGGGCTCCCGAAGGAGTCCACGGAGGAAAGGTACTGGGACTCTATGGATGGAGACGAGCTTCCACGGGATCCGCTGTCTGGGTCGCCGGGGAACCCTTGGTACATCTCCCCGCAGGGACCGAGAGAGAACGCGACACCTGCAGTTGCTGGAGAGAGCGCGATGTCACCTGCGACGACAGGGCAGCGGTACACACAAGAAGATTTAGGCTACTAAAGAAGGGGTAGCCTACTGCCAGGAGAGAATGACATGTTTTAATCGGTGCAGTTAGCCTGACTGAAATGATTAGCCTACTTGATAATGACTTAAACGGAGTAGCCTAAAAGTTGGATAATCCCACCACAAGCGGGGCGAATTACTTTTCTTTGCATATAGCCTATTCATTGATAACTGAAAAACATCCCTATGATAGCAACACAAGCAAAGCGTTTTATACGCCTACATAACGACATGTTGAGTTATTTTGTGAAAGCAATATCAACAACTGAGAAAAAAGTCTGTAGCCTACGCGTCTCAAGCCTACTGACGGGCAGCGGTGGACAGATGTTTGTTTCCCAACTCTACAACGCTGATTTTTAAGGAAACATTCAGCCTATTTCCAACATGTAGCCTATGCTACTTCAACTAAATCGTTCACATAAAGGCAATTAGGCTACTGACTTACCCTTGCTGATGTTTTTGTTATTCCCCGGTGAGATGCTCTTGGTTTCTTTCCAAAAAAGTTGCATGAAGAAGCTTAATCCAGTTCCCCGCGTTTACAGGGGGAAAGTGTCAATCTGTTAAAAAGTACTCTCGTTTAGGTTTAAATCCTCGATGTGCTCCGCTTTATCCGGCAAATATGCGATTATAGATCCATAAAGTCCGTCCACGGTACGCCGGAGGACGTTAGCTTGTATTACGGTGCACAGTAGCAGATCTTGTCTTATGAATGAATCCATCCTCCTCGAGTACAACCAAGGCATTTCTAGTGTCTAAGTCCCGCCTCGGAGTTCCGCTGACGTACATGCCCATATTTGTGCTTTGGTGTTGTGTTTGGTATCCTTGGTGACGTTGAGGGAATCCCTCTCCCACTGAAATGGACCAGAAGCTCACCTCGCCGACGGATAATAATAGATGTTTTTTTATACTATCACAGACACGAGAGATTTCTCACTGTCTGACAATTTTGTGAGAGGAAATTTTAAGAAACTTCAGAGTGATAAATATGGAAAGTGTCTATTTAGGGCCATCTATGCGTCTATCTGGACTGGAACATTGTTTGGGTCATGGCTAGGCTGCGTCAAAAGAAGACATAGGCTAATATGCATAATGTCCACGGTGCCATTTGGATTCATTTAGTTCAAAATCAACGGCACATAGTAGCCTAATCGTGATTCAGTCTTTGATCAAGTAGCCTAAACGTGATTTTTAGTTATAGCCTACGAACAGAGGACATGATATTTTGTCAGTCTGAATATAATGTAGCCTAGCCTAGGGATTGTGTAACCTGGAAAACAACAGAAAATAGGCATAGCCAACAGTAGCCTGAAAAAAGGGGCTTATTTAGACATAAGTAGGCTAACACCCAGGGGTCTATGTCACTCTGGGACTGAATCCTCTCAGGCATGCAAGGGAAATCCTGCTGTAAAGTTTCTCAGGACACGCCCTCGGGAGTCCTCTAATCTTGCGGGCTTAACGTCTAATGGGAGGAAAGGCTCTTTTTCATCTGTGTCTGAACACTCCCTAAACCTGAGGTCATGCAAGCACGGCGCTATGGACTTGGGATCTACTGCAGTTAAAAAATGCCGTCAAACTTTAGGCTATAGCCTACCTATAGACTAGGCTTGGCTGCATTCCGGATGCAGTCAATCAGTTAGATTTACATTATGGATTTTAGTGTAGGCAAAACTCTGTGGCAAACACAGAGCAGCATCAGCAGCCTCATTCAAACCCACAAAAATAACAAAATCTGTAAAGAGCAGTGTAATTCTGTCATGGACAGTGGGCAGCAGTGACGGATATCGGCGGCTGTCATTGCAAAGCAGAAAGTGATTCATTATTATAGCCTACATGAGGACACCATGGGAATGTGGCAGGTGGGATGTTTGGCTTTGGTCGGGGGGGGGATTGCTCCGCTGGCTAAATGCGGGAAGACAGGGTGGCAAATCATGAATGAAAATCTAGCCCAAAATAGGCTACAACACGTTTTTTGATTGTGATGTCAAACAATATCGCTGGGCGGGCATGCTGCTGTGTAAGGACCTGTGTGTGAAAAGGCGTGAGCAACAAGGGAAGAGCTGGGGATAACAAGTTATATTAGTCAGCGCCTGAACAACGTCAGAGACGAGGATCCACGGAGAACGTTGTGTCCCATCCGGGCTGCCGTTGCCGGTGCTGTGCTGCTGTGCCGGGATGACTAACTCCGTCGATGTAAGTTGTTCATGATGGGGAATTATTGAGGTGAATGGCTAATAATGCAGCCCACATCACTAGGAAATAAACGATAATAGCAGGGCTTGACGGGGCGAGGCAAAGAATCACGGACTACTAGGCCACAGGCTACCGCTATTTTAGCATTGTATGCTGATAAATAGCCTATAGACACAGTGACAATAGGCTATAAGATAGCCTATGTTGTTCCTCTTAACACTAGAACTACCAAGGCAGTCTTTTTGACTGTTTTAAAATTGAGTAAAGTAGCCTAATAACTAATAGGCCTAAACCCATTTTCCTACAAGACACTGACTTTTCCTATGTGTCCTAGCCTAGGCTATATATTATTCTAACATTGTTATTTTAATAAAATTAGGCTAGCCTAGTTGGCTATTTCCAGATTGTAGATTCGACTATATCCAAGGAGTAACGAAAGCTTTCAGCCTAAAACCAAACTGAAATAACTGAACAGGACACTGTTCACAAATGTCGTGTGACATGGCACGCAGTAATGTCCTTAAAATTGGCGTGCTATTTATAGGACGCAAAATGAGTTCTCTTTCTTGCGGTTTGCTCATTTTTCATATTTTTTTCCGTCAGATTGACTGTTTGGGCCATTTGGGATTTTCTGCGTTTCATAGCCTGTGTCCATGATTTTAACCCACCCGAAAACACACAGCCAATGACAGGAGATAAACACAGACAACACAGTATCGTACGTTGTTGTGTTTGCTGAAAAACAGCTGCTCGACCCTAAAGTTTTTTTTTACACTGCATTGAAATGCATAGGCTTATTGATATAAGTAATTTTTATAAGCTATTGTATCATGTCCTGATGTTTTTTTTATCACCTATTCTAACATTACAAGTAGCCTACATGCATTACTTAAATTTTATATTGATTATTGAAGTTATGTGAAAATAATATGAACAAGTGGCCGGGACCATGTGTTCTGCTACAGTCTATGGTTCTGCTGCGTGTGTGTAGCGTTCAGTAGCCATGGATACGCCGTTGCCTCTGACGTAAGCACGTATAAATTTGGTCTTTTTTGTTATGCCGCCTAGCAACCGATTGCCGTGGTAACCGACTGTGAGTGACAGGCAGCAGCGGCTCAACATGGCTTCCGGGTTCTTTCTGTGCAAACCTGAGTATCTGTAAACAGTCTGAGTATAGCCTACTACGACGACCGCTGTTGCTGTTTGAGCACAGTTTTAACCGTCAGCGGTATCGTTTCAACGTCAGGCAGTGGTACATTGATAGTTGAATCCTGTTTGCCCCGTGTCCTTGTGGTAGCCCGTGAAATAAAAATATGCACACGCTTAGCAACGCACAGTGGCACAAATGAATGCATCTTGTTGTTATTCATTGTATTGCAACTGTGTAGGCTATATAACAAAGGGAACCCCAGGGCAAACTGACTGCAGCCTTTTCAGACAGATTTCATTTAATGAAGTAAATGAGCCACTTTTTGATGGACAAGTGGCTGACTTTACAGCTATATTTTTTTTGGAAAAGGTGAGCAGCAATTATCTTTTCTTGAATTGATATTGCATTTTCAGCCACCTTTTGTTGCCTTGCATTCAATTAAATTGACTTTATTTCAAAAGGATAATCCAGTCAGTATTAATAGGTTATAGTATTGCTTTGAAGGAATCCTCAGTATGTCTACATAAAGGCTACTGAAAACAATAAGACACTTAAAACTAGAAAGGAAGTCTGTCAATGAAGTGTAGCCTACTTGTGGCCAGGTTTCATATTATATTTGAAAGCATTGTAAAGTTTGTTGTTGTGGTTGTGGGTATTGCATCTTCATCATATAGATAAGCTAACAGTTTTTAGATCTCTTCATAAGCTAAGTCACTGTACTGGTAATAGCCACATTAAGAGTGTGGAGTTTGCCAACCTCTCTCTAAACTATTTTATTCTTTGAGAGCTTGTTTGTTTTGCTTGTGGTGGTCTAGACGAGCCAGTTAAAAAATAGACACAGCATAGTCTCATGCCCCTGATGTGCTTTGTTTTGCTTGCCCCTGTCTCTTAGCGTATTTTCGGGAAGCCACTAACTTGTGCTGTGCTCATGAGGCCAGCCCCTATTTCCTTTTGGAAGGCGGGCCGTGTTTGCCTGGTCTTCCTGCCCAAAATATTTGTTACCAGGCAACGGTTAGGCCTGTCCCACTTCGAAGTGGTGTTGTTTACACCCCTTCTGGCACCATATCCCAACAACATTGCATAACTCTCACAGGCTTTCCCCACCTCACAGAGAGAAATATGATCGGTCTTTTCTCTCCAGCCAACCAACACGTCTCATACACCCATACCATTGCTTTTCCCTCAGCCACTTAACAATTTCCATCGGCCTTTGTCTGCTGTATTCGCTCAGAGCTGTTCTTACTCAACTCGTCATTCAGAGCAACAAAACTGAAACTATGGCTAAGATTGTTTATGAAAAAAGCTATGCTTGACTTGACTTTCAGCTCAGTCTTTGGCTGAAAATCCCTGAAGCTTATTGTTACATGATCTGTCAGATGGGGGTTCAGTTCTGCCCCTGTAATCTATTCTTGTATAAATCCAGTAATTCTTTCTTAGCCGAAGTCGAAGGCTTTCCTGCATGCCTATGTCAACATGGCTTGTTTATACTGTATTAACTGAAATACTTGAGTTGAAATTAAAGAAGTGGAGTCCTGCATTTAATAAAATTAAGCTCAGACTGAAGCATAAACTTTTGAACTTAAAAATATGTCAGTTTGAGGTTGCAGGTTTGTGTTGTTGCCTTTGATTTCATTCTGTTGTCAGGTGATCATGTTATTGTCCCAGTGTATTTGGCTAGCATAATTACCTTTCTAGTCTTTGAGTGATAACATGAAAAGAAAAATACGTGCTTCAGCTGCACTCAGTCATCTTCATCTCATGACTGTTAAATGAAAACCATTCATTAGGGGCAGAGTGCAGTTTCTCCAGTTTTCTGTCTTACAGCTGACTCTATGTTTTGTAGTTGTGCCACAGACCAGGAGGGGAGCTAAGAAACTGTCTCTTCTTTTTCTTTTTTAACCAAATAACAAGCAAACTGCCTCAAATACTAACCTCCACTGTCTCTTGATTCCCTGCAGTGTTCATAGCGTTGTTCAGTCAGACAGTAGGCTGAATTAGTTTTGTTTCAGTAAAAAATGTACCATCATGTCATTGGGAATTATAACATATGTAATAATATGTTAGTTAGTTGCAGGGAGTTGTGCTTTTTCTGGTTCTATCTGGCCACTTTTAACCGCTTGGCAGCAAACTAAGCAATCAATGCAGGCCAGAATACTTTTACAGTCAGGTGTTTGTGAGGCATCCAGAACAGATTCCCACGTCATCGTCATCTCTTCTTCTTGATATATAAGTTCCTCAACCTGTCCAATGGATAAGCCCAGACACCCTACGAAGCAAACTCATTTTATTTATTTGAAGTTATTTATTCCCTCACTGAGATCATTTTCAAGGGAGAACAAGAGATATTCATAGTGAGATCATCACCAAGGGAGCAGCAAAAGTTAATAAAAACAATTACAGGTGTCATAAAAGATGTCAGAGAAGTGAAAGAATCCAGTTTATGGGCTGTTTGCATTTACATGTGCAAATATAAGGTGTATAGTACTTGAAATCAGTTCTGCAAAGGTTAGTGTGTACACATGGAGCATCTAAGGTTAGGCAGCTGTTGGGTTGTGTGCTCTGGTCACAAGATTTAAATGAAAGAAAGATAGATATCAGGTAATGTGGAAGGTTTAACAAGAGCTAATAGCCTCTAGTATTCATTTACTGATCTTTTTAGTCACTGCCCAGTCTCCACGACCATAGGTTAGGCTTGTAACATATATAACTTTGAGATGTCACCTTCAGCCTCAGCTTCCCTTTCACCATGGTGGTCCAGTACATCATTTGCTAGACTTCGGACACAACAGCGTCCTCATCTTACCAGAGTACTTTTGAACACAACCCTGAGAAAGCTGAACTCCTTTGCCTTTTAGGCAACAAGGCTTGCTTAACTTTCTGTTGAGGATGCAGACACAGCTTTTGCTTCAGTTATACAATGGTCAGATGCACTGGAGCAACAGACATGGCATCATCTACTCCCAGAGAATCCACAGGACCCCCCTAATGGACAGTTGGGACCACAAAACTCATGTTGACTGCAAGGGAAAATTCCCATGACCCTTTCAGTGTCTGTGTGAAGAGCCGCTTCCATTATTTACACTTGTGACTTTCCAGTTTTTCTCGTTCCCTGCCTCAGCACACGGCTCCCTTTGCAAACTGTTTATGTTAATCTACTTGTGTTTATACGCTGTAATCCTTGTGGCTCGCCATTTAAATAACGAGCTTGTGTGTTTACAGGAACCCACACAGTGCACACACGCACGGCAAAAATTTACAGTGATCTGTGGAGAGGGTAAAACATTCAATTGTGCATGCGTCATAGCTTCGTTTGTCGGCTCTTGTGAGATAAAAAAATATTCTCACGTCATCTTATTTCTCTCAGGAAAGTGGTACCATGCCTCGTACACTCATTTCCCTGAGGGTTAAACAGGTGAGTGAGGCTATGGTTGACCATGGCATCCCTGACCCACTGTAAAAGGGCTCTGGATAGTACTTGATGAACCATTAGTTAAAAAGATGCTTGGCAGCTTTGTGTGTGAGTGAGGTTATTGTACCATGGCAGAAAATTAAGGTGATGCACACCATTTTGGTATAATCCTAAACCCGTTGGTGTGCAACCACATAATCTCATTTTAGTGAGATCATTACTTTATCTTTTCATTGGCAGTGTCTGTAAATAACCATTTTCCAAAGAGTTCACAGCGTCAGAACAATTGCCGTTCCTTTTTTTTCTTATTTTCTTTTGCCGCAAGTGCAGCCATAAACGTCAGCACTGAGGTGCCGAAAGCCGAGCGGATGGCTCTATTGTATCATGCACTGCATGGGAGTTGGATGCCTAAAGTTAAATGCAGTCAGTGGGCTTCAGTATTCCACAGCTCTCTGTGACTCAGACACAAGCAGCGCGTCAATCCTAGCCTACTTTCAACAGGCTCGCTGCCAGTCAGAGAGGCAAAGTGCCAGAGAGAGGGAGGGACAAGACCAAGAGGGTGAGAGAGAACGAGGATGAGATCAGAGGTGGAAAGTAAGTCAGTATATTTAGTCAGATACTGTCGTTAAACAGTGACGAGGCATTGACATGAGAGATTTTCATTTTAAGCATTAATACATACTAGTATTGCCCACATTTCCTGCGTTTTAAAAATGTTAGTCATATTATATCACTTGCAGCAGACATTTTGACTTGTCTTAGTAAGAAAAAGACAGATGTTATTGAATAAAATTAACGAGGGCTTTGTTCTATAAGATTCCTTGAAGTCCCAACAGTTAGCCAGCGTGCCAAATACCAGCACCCTGAAACTAAGGCAGCTAAATGGAATTCAGCCATCATAAATGCTATTACTGACACTTGTGCCGCCTGTCGCATGACAGTTAAGTTAACTGGCAGAATGGGATTTTTCATGCAAATTCTGTTTGGACAGTTTTGTTTCAACTCTTTAATCCAAAATATTGAAATAGCAATCAATTTAAAGTTGTGGCTGTCAGCTGTAACTTGATAAAGCTTGTAGAAATTGTTTGCTTTTTATTTGCATATAACCCTGACAGTTAAAAACGGCTTTACTTCCTCCACTGTAAAGTGGTGTGGCTTACAAATTGATAATTTAACACTGACAGGGACTTTAGAATTGGTACTTTTTACCATTTTAAAACCAGGATCTCCTTACTTTTGCAGGGTTTTTTGTTGCACTGCATTATTTATTTTGTAGATGTGAATACTTCATCCACCTGGATGAGGAGAGTGGATGCCAACTTCATTATTCCCCCTACTCATTTTCTCTCTGCTTGTTTCTGTCCAAAAGGCTTTATTTCAACCTTTTTTTCCCTGCCTCTCGGCTCACAGCCCCCCTCCCCACTTCTTCACTCTTCTTACATAAGGACTGCCCTATTTTTTCAGGGACCAGTAAGAGGTAGGAATAAAGGGAGTGAGTGGGTGAGGAAGAGGGACTGATAGAGGGTTGGATCCAATGAAGAGGGAGAGAGAGAAGATATGGGGGTAGAGAGAGGGCTGTGTGTACACTGCACACGTCAGGGAAGACACAAACCTACATGTGTCCCATCATCCCCCTCACCTCGCTGGCCTTCTCTGCCCACACAGTGCTTCTTTACTACTCACCCCAGCTCCTCATCTTATCCCTCCCATCTTCTCTGCATGCTCCCCTCATCCCTGTAGAATCTATCTATCTATCTATCTATCTATCTATCTATCTATCTATCTATCTATCTATCTATCTATCTATCTATCTATCT